>JAKSZP010013499.1:0-93026 GCA_022478985.1 Massospora cicadina
TTTGGTATCTTCTAATAAAAAATTACTAAATAATAGAATTTTAGTATAAAGTTATAATAGGAAAATAAATAAAAAAATATCCCTACACCCTACCTTAGCTGGGTGTAGGTTTTAGGGTTGGAAAGATGGGGAAATGGTCTTAAATGTACAGCAAAGACCAAAATTTAGAACATGTTGCTATTTTTAAAATATTAAATTAAGTTTCAAATGATACATGTTGAAATTTTTCATATTGGTTGGAAGATAATTGAACTTCATATGGCAGAGTTTACCCCACTATATCCAACAGATTTAAATTCAAAGCCATCCAAACTCACAGAATCATTCAATTTCCGTCATTTATCTTCTCTTTCCAACTTAGATCTTATTTTTAGGATTGTATTGTATATGATATTCATCTGGGGACACCCCAGGTATTAATTTTCTGGCTGAGGATGCTCCTAGTTATTTCTATGTATAGAAGGAGAGTTGGGACTGTTAAACTACTTTATAAAAAATGTCTTAATTCCACAAAAAGCTGTCTGATTTGAAGCACATACTGCTCTGGTGAATAGTAAATAACAATAGGTTTAGGACTGGTAGCTGGATGTAAGTAAAAGGATAATAAACAAGGAGGGTTATTATCTACAAGATGTTCATCCACAGTATGGACCAAGTTTTGGGTCAATGACACCGCCTTAGGGTTGATGCCCTTCTCTGTTTTAGGGGTGCAAGTCCCTGTCCAGCTAAATTCTAAATCATTAGATCTTATGTACATTGTCATGGAGCGTGCTTAGTATAATAGAACTGGCCTGGGTGGCTATAGTGTAAAACACCCTGAACCCCAGCCAGAATACCTTTGATACAGCCATCCATATTGATGGATGAGATAAAAGCAAGGCCACTGCAAGCACCAGTCAAAAACCCTAAAATTGGAAATCATAGTTGCAAGATTTCTGGCGGACTGCTAAAATTCACAGATAAAACTGAAACTTTTTGGTGATCATTTTTTATTGAGTTTTAAAAGATAAACTGGGAAAAATGGAGTGATAGCAGAACTTGTTGGGGTCCGCTGCTTTATAAGCTCACAAACAAATTGGGGACCTGAACAATTGCATTTACCTTTGGGAATAATTTTGAAATTTCAATTGCACCAAATTGGCATCCAGAAATTCTATGAGCCGGATCAATCTCATCTTGTAAAGCTAACTCACCCTTAAATTTGCCAACTACCATTGCTCTTATGACATGATTTTGCTTGTCATAACCAATTCATATAGTGGGTGATCAGGTGCTCCCACATCCAGACCACATATGTCTGGTCCCACCGGGTCAGGAAAAGGTTTTCTGTATCTGTACCTATCAGGGACAGCCTCATGATTCCTGAAGAAAAAAACCCAGTGGCGGATGGGAATTCCCACGCCCAAAACCAATTTACTCAATTTACTCTAAGTGAAACCCATTTTAAATACATTGATAGAACTTAAATTTCTGGAGACAATGTGCTGAGAGGAAAATTACTGCCTACCCCTGTCAGTGGGGATCCCTGGCTTCCGCCACTTCCCCAGACAAACCTAAATTCTCTGTACCAACTTATGAGTGGTTAGAATAGGGAAACGACGTGACCTTAAAGGGATACAACATCACCCACCTTTCACCTACCACAAGTGCTAAATCTCCCAGGGTGATGAGTAGGACAGCTTCCAGCTTCTTCCCTTCTTGGTCCAAAACAGGAATATCTCATAATTCAGCCACAGGGGTTGCTCCCCATACTTATATTACCCTTCCCTTTTAGGTTGGAGGTTCACCCCCACTGGGAATTTGGGCCATTGTAACTCTTTTGTGCGCCTTTTAGAGCTTGATCTTCAAGATGGAGGCAACCTTCTGGGGAGGGCGAGGAACATCCAGGTGTCGCATGGAAGGCTTTTCACTAGCTCACAATATTTGCACAATCATGGGCACTAACCCAGATGTTCTCATATGAGAGAAATGCTTTCCATACCACCAAGTAAGCACTGAGTGACGCAATCAATGAGATGCCAAAATAGCATCTACCTCTTCTTCCACCAAGTCTTCAATGACCACTGGCTCAGGATCCACAGGCGGCGTGCCTTTAAATGATGACAAATGAGAAGTTTAAAAATTTTAGTTAATGTTTCCAATGAGCGGGAAGAGCCAGCTGGAAGGCCCCATTGTATAAGTCTTCCTTGACCACATAAGGACCCAAATGTTTATGTGTGAACTTCTAAAAATACACCTTCATCTGTAGGTGGCACATATTGAGCATGACTGAGGATCCCACTGTGATCTCATGGGCAGGAAGCCACTTCCAATATGCAAACTGCTTTTAATCGCCGATGACTTTGGTCATATACTCCTGGACCAGGGATTGAGTTCTCTGGATCTGCTGTGCATGTTCTGCCACAACAGGGACCATTGGACAGAGACACAGACCTGCAAAAGATGTGGGGTTATGCCCAGTGTGGTTTTTAAGGTAAAACCTGGTAGACGTGTGGGAAGCATTATTTTATGTGTCATAAAGTTAACCAGATGGATTCCTCCAATGATTTAAGAGAATTTGGGATGAAATAGATAAATCCCTGCGGAATGGCTTATTAACTAAATTTTGTGGTTATTAGCTGATTGCTAGGTAGTTGCTCCCAAAATTGGGTTGAGCTAAATCCAAGTATTCCGCCAAGTTTGGAAGTAGGACCAAATGGAGCCAATTGATGGTCCAAAATAGGTTTATGGATCACTGATTCTAGTAGCCAAGGATGATCCAATTGTATGAATTTATTAAGTGTTAGCGGAAAATGATGATTCTGAGTTCAAGGCATCTGAGGTTTTTTCAGAGCCTCATATTTGTTAAACAATTATCACCCAAGAAAGGCGATCTGAACAATTGACTACAATGAGTTGAAACGTGTGTTGACGTGAAGCTGAGATGTCCTGATTTAACTGAACGACCAAAGATGGTTCTGGCGTATTACTAAGTTGATTTAAAATTTAATGTCTATTTTAAATAAGTAATTTATATGGCTCACCAGCGAATCAAGGCTAAGTATGAGCTAAACCTAATATTCAGTCATCAGGAAGGATAGGGCAAGAGGGTCGATGCCAGTGAAGAGAGTAGCACAGTGTACTAAAAAAAAAGAGAAGCACAGTGGTAGACTGAGAGAGTGGTTGTCTGTAAGAACCAGCAATGAGCTGATATGTCAGCAATGGGCGCAGTAGCCCTTTTGTAAATAGTATAAATACCTGGCGCTTCCCTTTCAATAAATATCTCATTTTGCCTAAACTACCTTTTAATTTAAGTTTATATTTATTTTGTTTGTTGAGGTTAGGCTAGGGGATCCCCAAATGGTGCAGGTGATATGACAAGGGGTCAGCCAGCTCTGCTGGCTCTGAGCCTAAGGCAAAACAGCAAGGGCTGACCGTCTTTATACTGGTTGGCCTTCCAACTAGCAGAACTCTCTGTCACTGGAAAAGCAATTTTCTGATAGTATGAAAATAGTGCTAATGGAAGGTCATCCACCCAAGTATCATGTGTGGCGGTAGCATAACACCAGAGATACTGTTTGAGAATCTAGTTGACCCGCTCCGTTTGATTATCAGACTGGGTATGGTTTGTGGTGGAATGGCACGTTTGATTGTTAAGATGACCAGAAGGGCCGTCCAAAAACGTGCCATAAACTGCAGTTCCCGGTCACTTGCAATTTTATGTGGCAACTCAAACATTGAGAAAAGATGCCGCACAAAGAGATGGGCGGTTCCCTATAAAAGTGATAGATGATGAACAGGGTATATACAAGGTGAACTTGGTAAAGAGGTCTGCCACCATCATATTTGCATTAAACCCTTTAAAGCTGAGGGAGCTCAACAATGAAATCAACTGATACTAAGGTCCACGGACCCTGAGCCTGCTGCAAGGGATGGAGACCATTATGGCCTTATTGATTAGACTTTTCCATACTCACATTATGCAAATAGCGATCCACACTGGGATTACCTTGGAGATCCCCAGTCAGTTGATTATCAGCTTCACAAAATGAGGTATTTTTCATTACCCAGATGACCTGCTGCCGGAGGGTCATGATGCACCCAAATAAACTCACTGTGAAGTAGAGTCAGAACCCACACTCAGGATTTGAACAAAACTGCTCCTTCTGCCATCAAATAATGAGTCCTTTGATGCTAGGAGCCCCAGATGATCAATCAGCTCCAACCCCTCCATGCTGGCATTTGGCCTGCCAATACTAAACAACCAACGGAACCCCTTGACTCCATTCTGCCACCAAAATTTGGGAGGAGCGATGACCAGAATCTTGGCTGGCAGAATTAACGTGGGTATCTCATGGCCTTCCTCCTCCATCAGACTCAAGTATGGGTTTTGATTTAACAATTTAGTTAAAACATTCATAAAACCTTTGACAACTCTTACCTAAAATAAAAATTGTAGAGATCACGATATGTCTAGCCTGGCAATGCACCAGTTTCTGCGTTTTTTATAAGTACATAAGGGCCTGATGGTCCATCTTAACAATCACTTCATTTTTTAAGCCCTGAAGGAGATACTGCCGATGCATAAATGACCACGCCACAGTGGCTAATTCTTTATTGTATATTGCTTAAGACTGTTCAGATAAAGCAATTTGTTTCAGAAAATAAGCGATTGGATGTTCCAATCCATCCTGCTCTTGAAGAAACACTACTTGCATGGGAGATGATTTGTCACGCACTACAATAATAGGCTTAGTGGGCTCAGAGAGTTTAAAAATGGGCGGTGCCTGAACACCTCCTTGATGGTGTCAGATGCCTTTTGGCATTCTGACATCCATCATAATGAGAGCATTCTTTCCCATAAAAGGATGCAGCGGCGCCGGCAAGCTGTGAGAGGCAGGGAAAATTTTTAAAAAATATGATGGTGCCCAAGAAGCTCCATAACTGTTTCTAGGTAGTGGGTATAGACCACGCAAGGATATCCTTAATCTTGCTGGGAGAAATTGCATAACCGTCCTTAAGGACCAAATTATTGGGGGAGTTAACCTCAATTCCCAAAGCTTTCTCACTTTCTTATATGGCTTCCTAAGCTGTTAGCTGAGGTGACATATTGAGAAATTTTTTATTTTATGATAATCCCTTTGTTTGGCTCAATTGCAAATAAAGATTTGCGGCAGCTCCCCTTTTTGGATTGGGCACCACTAGTGCTAAAAAAAGAGGAAGTTTTTCCTCATCTCTGAAAAACTCACACTTAGAGGAATTACATAGAGGTCATTATTGAGCAACGACTCCAGAACCACTTCCAGGTCCTACTAATGCATCTCAGGAGTGAGGAATGCATATAAATATCATCAATATATGCCACCACACAGGTGAAATGAAGGTCACCAAGAACATCATTGTTCATCTTCTGGAATGTGACAGGAGCGTTTTTTTCAATACAAAAGCATTACATGGAACTGAAAGTTTCTCTCCACATACAAACTGCTGTAAGCCACTCCTGACCCTCTTCCACCTGGTTTCGTTGAATGAATTCACAAAATCAAGCTTTAAACCCACCCAGGATTTTGCAATTGACTGGCTAATCATCTTCTTGAGGGGATGAGGATATGTATTGTGAACTATAATGCTAATTAAATGCCCATAATCTACACAGGGCTGTAACTTACCTTTAGTCTTCTGAAAAAACAATGGTAGATATGATTAGAGGAGTCCATAAACATCTAGATTATCATGATAGTGTCATCCAACTATACCTACAGGGCCCTGTCCTCCTGCTTAGTATAGGGGTACAGAGGTCAGTTGATGTTGATTACATTTACTTTCAAGCGGGAGGCCAGATCATAATTATAGTGAGAGGAAAGACTGTTGGCTTTATCCATGTTAAATTATACCATAACAAGGCCAAGCTAGTGATGAAATCCGCTTCCAGTTCTTTGAGAGACAGCTTTGAAGAAATCGACCCCACTTCAATTGCAGAAGAGAAAGTAGTGATCAGCGGAATTTTGCTCATTGTGTGGGGATTCTCAAATGGCAAAATGTTAGGCTCCAGATCAATATGAACCTGTTGACGTTGCCACTAACCAATTCCAGGATAGTGGGAAGTAACAAGTCTGGCACTTCAGGGAATTTATCATAAAAGCCAAACCCATGTATCAAAAATGGTACCAGGCGTAGCACCAGTTAACAGGTCATCAAAGCTCATGAAACACCTAAAACTGAGGATCCTACATCCAAATTGAGATCCAACCTCTGAGCAACCTACAAACTCATAAAGTTCTTGGCGGCTCCTGTGTCCACAAAGGCTTCAAAAAAACCACGTGAGCGCCCAACAAGATCTTAACTGGTAATAGAAAGTAAGCCTGATCTTATTTCTTAGTTATGATGGTAGACTACTTGGGAGGTAAAAAATGTCTGACAAACCATCCCTAGTCCATCCTCAGGAGCATAGGCTTTGTCCTTTACTGTCTGAACATACTTAAACTCTGCCCTTTCCGCTGGGACAACCAGGGCATCAGTGGATTCATGTACATCTGCTCCCTCAAAGCGGCAGCATTGACCATTAGAATACAAGCATTGGAGCCCACAATGGCGGGATGAGGGGGCAGATTAGCAACCACAGGAACAAATAACACCCCACGATTGCAACTCATTCCTGCCTACTTTCTCAAGTAAAATGGAAAACCCTGGGTCCTCCTCTACTGACCTAGGGGTAGGCCCTACTGCTGTTTGAGCCATGGAAGATGACCAAACTCATCAAAAAACTGAGATCCCATGAATGGCCCAGCCTCTCAGCATACACCACCCTAGCTGAAAGTTGAACCTTCCGCTCTATTAACTAAACCAAAGCAGCATCCCACCCATAGGGCAGGATGTAGAAGGATGAAAATCTGGGTCACTCCATTATGTAATGGAGCGTGATGATAATTATAAGAATAGCCTGGAATTCCGGTTGATTGACCACCCAGAACCCCACCCAGAATACCTTTGGTACAGCATACATTGATGGACAAGATAATAGGAAGGCCGCCGCAAGCACCAGCCAACAAACTCTAAAATTGGCCATCATAGCTGCAAGATGTCTGGCAGATTGCTAAAACTCACAGGTAATATTTGAAACTTTTTGGGGATCATTTTTAATAGAATTATAAAGGGTAGAAATGGGGAAATTGAGTGACAGCATAATCTGACAGGGTCCACTGCCTTATAAGCTCAACTCAAATTGGGGACCTGAACAACTTTCATTTACCTTTGGGAATAATCTTGCAATCTTTAATTTGCACCAAAATGACATCCAGAAATTCTATGGTGCCAGAATGATCCCAGCATGGCCAGATAATTCACGCTCA
Source organism: Massospora cicadina (assembly GCA_022478985.1). Taxonomy (NCBI): domain Eukaryota; kingdom Fungi; phylum Entomophthoromycota; class Entomophthoromycetes; order Entomophthorales; family Entomophthoraceae; genus Massospora; species Massospora cicadina. The sequence goes on from JAKSZP010013499.1 coordinate 7,329, forward strand.
AACTTTGCCACCAATTTTTCATTGCAAATGAAATTTTTCTTGGTGGATTGGCGTCGCTTCATCCAGTGGATGACTGGGTGAGCCCACGGCCAGGCCACATATGGCTGGTCCCACTGGGTCAGGAAGGGTTTTTTTATTTGTACCTATCAGGGGCAGGCTCATTATTCCTGACGACAAAGAACCATGGCAGATGGAAATTCCCACGCTCAAAAATGATTTACTCGATTTAATCTCAGTGAACCCATTTTAACTATATTGGTGGAACTCAAACTACCAGAGACAACATGATGAGGAGAAGAATTGTTGCCAACCCCCTGCTTTTGGGTACCTCTGGCAGCCGCCAATTCCCCAAACAAACAATAATTCTCTGTACCAACTTGTGAGTGGTTATCATAGGGGGAACAACGCAACCTTCAATAGATACGTCATCACCCACCTCTCATCTACCACTGGTATAAACCTCTCAGAGTGATGAATGACTTGACATCCAGCTTCTTCTCCTACTTGGTTTAAAATGAAAACATCTCCCGATTAAGCCGCAAGGTGGATCCCCAGGCTTACAGACATCTCTTCTTCCCTTTTGGAGAAAATAGATGGGGTCTTCATGGATGTAGTCTAGTCCAGGGGTCACTGGTGGGGCCCAGGGCATTATCCAACCCTTGACCATTTTTGCTAGAACAGGGTCCCACAAGGTCTAAACCCAAGCGCACTTGGGCAGATTGTACTGGACTGGATCATTCAGATTCTGGGTCAACGCCCAGATCACCTGAATTAACTAGAAGGCAATTTTGACTATAACATGCCCAAAAGGGTCTATGCAACACTGACCTTATGATATAAATTTCAACTCAATATGTTAAGAAGGTTTTGCACAATAAGTATTTGTATAATCTTAAAACTTCAATATCTGCCTCAATCCAACCAACGACCTCGTGCATCATGGGTTCCAGACCTAATTCATCAAACTTAATTCTCATGACTCTTCCTAATCATTAGGCAGCCACTCCTAGGTTCTGCTGCTGGCTCATTCTGATTTCTTTGTTTCCTCTATGTAATCTTATAATAAAAATTAACTGCTCAGTTTCTGTGACTGAATTGTAAGATTGAAGTAGATTTCTAGTTGTGTGGAAACAGATATCCAGTCAATTCTTCTTTACAAGTGGTTTTAACCCCACTCAGATATCCTCTTATGTTTAAGTGAAAGCTACCTCACTTCAGGTTACTTTAAGAAGATAAGGTCAACTAATACCTTCACTTTTTAAAGAAACAAATATATAATAGATATAATAACTGTCTAATTCATCCTCCTAAATGAAGAAGGGGTTTATAAAGGGAAGTTTGGTGCCTAAATCAGTGGCAGTCAATAGGAATGTATTCTTTACTAAAAAAACTTAATCCTCAAGGAATTATATCCAAAATGAATAAATCTATCATTATGCATCCACCTAAATAGCATTCATTGTAAACTAGATCATGTCCCATCCGGGATGGCTTCCAAAGTAGCGTGTCAAAAGCCTTTAGCCCCTGTAAATAAGCCTTTATGAGCTAGTGGCCATTCTTAGTTAATAGAAAAATTTACCCATTCATATCAGGATGCTTTCCCTGACCAATCTACAAACCATCTTCAAGATAGGAGTTACAACGCTTTAGTAGCTCCAAAAACGCACCTAATCAATTGGAGTCTCAGCTTAAATAATCCATTTAAGGAGTTCAAAGTTGACTATTCAGTCAAAAACTGTTTCACCTAAAACATAGTCAGCAATTGCGCCTTATTAAATATTACTTGGTATCAAAATTGGGATTAGATACTTACATTGAACAAACTATTAATTAATAGGCAATTGTTACCAGACAATGATTAGTGATAATACATAATCAACCAATTACATTTTTAGTAAAGTTGGATAGTGTTATAACAAAAATACAATACTTTAATAAACGCCTTATACGCCCTCCTTTCAATTATATGTACATGCTACTATGCCCCACCATACTTTAAATCTAGAAATGATTAGGTAAAGCATTTTATCCTTTGGACTATGCTGCTCATGGCCCATTAATGGGTCCTCTAATCCTATAATTCATCAAATCCACCATGACATTAATGATGCTTAAAAAACCCTATGAGCAAAAATTTAATTGTTAATTAATTGTGAAATCTTCGTGGACATGTGGCTCACACTGTTATTCACAATTAATTGCTGACACTATGCAATTGAATGAAGTAAACTAATATCAACAAATTTGCTTCAGACTGTTGAAATTTGGTGTAAAAATGAGATGTCCTTGTCAACGATCAAATTAGAAAATAGTTTAAAACCATCCTCTGTATTAATCCTCAATAAAATGGTTGATCTGCCGCCTGATGAGTTGATACCTATAACAAACAGGGCTCCCAAGTCCCTGTTTGCCACCTTGACATATGCAAACCTATGCTGAAGAAGAGCCGCCTTAATCCTCTGGCTGCCTAGGTTGCTTTGGAATTCAAATCCCCACAACTCAAACAATAACCGACTGAAAATTTAAAATCTGCCACGTTTAGGGGTCCCAGACATCACTTGCAGAGCAAATCTAAAAACACAAAATATACCCCTAAAAGCTGAGGTGCAGCGAACTATCAATATGCCGCCAGCCTCTGTCACCTAGCAGGCTTTACAGGGCTGCGCCATCTCAGCTGCCAACCCTGTCACAACTCCGTTCATGTTGTGAAACTACCCTCACAGCACACTGAGACGTTGGAACCTCCTCCCTAACTTTGGTTTATCATGATCTAAGGTCCCCATATATAATAAATTTATATAAATAAATTCATAACGGCGCTGTTTCTAAAAAAGGTTTTTAAATAAATCAAACCAAAGTATGAAGACTTTTCAGGTGAGGAAAGGGAAATGCATCCTCAATTGATAAATAGTAGCCATTCAAGAGCTACGTGAAGTAACAATAAATTAGGTGTTATCAGGGCTTGAAAAATTACAGCGTTCTGACAGTTGTCTGCTGGTGGATCAAGGGAACCTAGATTCATTTAAATCCGCTGGAAGTAAGATGTTTTTAAAAAATATAAAAAATGGATTGACTCACCAATTAAGTTGAAAAAGAATTGGGATCAGAGCTGAAATTGTAGTGGATTTCCTAGGTCCCGTCCTTAGGAAATTCATTTACTATCACTTATCATTAGAATATCCCCTAATGGTCAAAAACAAAACAAGGGGATACAGAAATGGTTAAAAAGTATAATTCAAACTGGTACACTGAATTGACAGCCTGGGTGAAAAAGTATCCCAAAGCTCAGAGCCTCAACACAGCTATTTAAATTTATTGCAAGGAAGTCCGACCATGGGACAGACACTTCTGAATTTGACCCAAAAGAGACAAAACTTAGTAACAGGGAAGGCACTCCAGAAAAGCGAAGCTATCTCTTGTTGCCAGTGGGAACGCCACTTATGGGGAGGGGAAGGGAACGTGTGAAGGGGCTGTAGCCACAATTGAACACGTGTGGAGGAAAAGATCTGATTTGATGAACCAGACTGGGAACCAGGAGGAGACCAGCTGTCAGCGACGCGTTGGGAGGTATCCAAACATCCACGCCTGAAAGTGGTCCACCAATTGAGACCAGAATCTGTGGACAGCTTCTGGGAGGGTGGGGGTGGGCCTGCGATGGCATCCAAGACAATCGTGTGGATAATCAACATGGCGATTGCAACCACCAGAGCATGGAGGGAGTGTGGAAGGGGGAGGCCATTGATAAAGCAAACATATCTCTTGACAGACTGAAGGGATATGTTTGATCCTGGCCCAGCAGACGTTGAACTTCGCGCCATATCACTTTAGAGGTAGGACACTTCTCCAGGCGGTGGAACAGAGTTCCATACTGGCCACACATGACGCAGGAAGAGTGTAAAGCGTTATAGCGCTCAGGCGTATGGTACACCCGCCTCAGGCAGCGCCACACATTGGAACGGATTTAAGGCTACAACAGAGGGTGGTGTGCGTATTTCCAGATAGTTATTTGGGTCTCAATGGAGTTATGGATGTCCACCATGTACAGGTAGTCCACCCTGGATAGGACATGAGGCCATGTGGGGATCACGCCATCTTGGATGGGTAGCCCCTGTACCTCTTGTGTGAATTGAGGAGAGGGGCGGCCTCTCTGGGCTGTGTGTCCGCTAGTACAAATTCTCTACTCAGCGCTCTGCATGGAGAGGAGGATTCTTTTGTAGTGGTTTTAGTCCCGTGAGGACCTGTGGCTGATGGGTGTGAAGCTAGGTATTTCATCAGGGAGTGAGGGTTCGATGTATTGTTAAGGCCCAAGGCGCAAGAGGTTGGAGCAGGCCGCGCAGGACCAGTGTTGGGAGGGGAGCGTAGGGATGGTGACGGCCGCAATCCAGGTGCCCAGGATCTTGGCAGCATGGGCTTTGAAGTCAAGCAGGCCCATGCCTCCATGATGATGAGGGCCAAACATGACCTCTAACCGCACTGGTGGAAGGCGGCCTGACCGAAGCCATCCTTGCAGCAAGGCGTACAAGGATTTGTAGAAGCTTGGGGAGAAGGGGATGGCATGGGCTCCAAACCAGACTTTGGAGAGGAGCATAAAGTTGGCTAAAACAATCCTGCTAGTAAGGGAAGTAGGGTGGGCTCTGAAGGAGGCGATGCGATTCATCACGTTGTCTATAATATGACTCTCCATTACTGCTGATGCGTACCCGCCTGCCTCCACCCACACACCCAGATAGCGGACTGGCCCTATGGTAGGGAATGGCACGAAGGGGAGCACCAGTGGGGCGGTGTGGGGTGAGCTGGGAGGGCAGGCACGTGTGCGAGCAGATGGGCCAGACTGGGCACTGGTTGCTGGGGCCAGTAGTTTTGAGACAGACCAAGGAGGATGATTTTGGTTTTGGAATCATTCAGTGCAGCATTAATTACCCGGGAATACTCCTGGATGAGAGCTTCAAGTGCGCGTGCATCTTTATTATAGACACTTCAACCACACAGTCATCTGCAAATGCCATCATCTTGACTGGGGCTTGGCCTGGCACATGGACCCCAGTGAGTTGGGCATTCATGTTTCGAAGTAGTGGGTCAATGCTGAAGTTATATAAGAGTGGGTTAAGAGGGTCCCCTTGTCGCAAGCCCCTTTGAGGGTGGACTACTTATATTAGGAAGCCAGGGCCACGTACTGCCATCGTTGCAGATTCTGTGAGCAGCATCACCCAGTTGATGAAGCGAGGGGGTAAGCGAACTTGATGGAGGCAGGCCCTGAGGTATTCACAGTTTACTCTATCATAGGCCTTCTGTTGGTCCAAGATATAAGTGCCCAGAGGCTGTGGACTGGCATGCGTTAGCCACAGAGTGCACGTTGTCCCAAATCGACCTTCTGGGTATGAACCCAAATTGTTCTGGGGAGATGGTGGAAGATGCTACAATCCCTAAACGGTTAGCCATGGTTTTTATTAAAATTTTTGTATCCATGTTAGTTATAGAAATGGGGGGCTAGTTGGCTAAGTCTAGCTTGTCCCCTTTCTTGAAGAGTGTGATGGTGAAGGCCTCTTGTCCTCCTGGTAGGAGGCGCGTTTCCAGAAGGCTCTGTTTAAGTGAGGCCAGCAGTAGTGGGGATATATATTTGAAGTACTTTTTTGTAGAACTCATATGGAATGCCATCTGGGCCTGGGCATTTCCGGTTTGGTGCACCGCGGATGGCTGTCCATAATTCATTTAGAGTAATCAAATTCATTATTTCTGGGTATCAGGAAATGGTGCAGATGTGGGCTTGGTCAAGAAATTCCACCACTTCGGCCAGCTGAATTGGATCAGATTGGTATAACTTGGAGTAATACTTTTGTGTTTCGATTGCCACTTTGGCTGGTGTATCTTTGATGAAATCATCCGATCTTTGCACCTGTGTGCAGGCCACACTCTGGCGTGATGCAAAAAAATTTTAAAATATGCGGTGCACTTATCGCCCTCTGTAATGCATTTAGCCCTGTACTGAACACAAACCCGATATTTGTGTTGCCTTTTGAGCGCGTTGAGGTGGGCAGCTGCCTCCTACCACTTCCAGCCCCATGAAAGGCTGTATCCTGTAGCTGGGATGTTGGACTCCAGGTGTGCCAACTCTTCCAGAGCGTTCAAAATGACAGCTGATGTGGCTCGTGAGCATCTGGAGGAGAGGTGGCGAGAGTGGCAGATGGTATCCTCTTTGAAGGCTGCCCATGTGGAGATGAGGTCTGCACAAAACGGTGCAACAAACTCCTTTGCCAAAGTTGCTGATTCCGCCCAAGTGGAAAATCCTGGCGACGCAAGTTTGGGGGGCAGAGTTTGCACCAATGTGGGGCCTTAGCCACTGTGACTGGTAGGTGGTAGGTTATCGAGACCAGTCAGTGGTCAGAGAATTCAATTTTTGTAGTTTTGAAGTGGGAAATGTGGGGTTGGAATTTTGCTGGCGTAAGGATAAGGCGATGCAGGACATGGGCCTTAATTGGCCGTTGTGGATGTGGGGGCACGTCATGATTTTGAGCAGCGGGGCTCGCCACAGCAGCGCATCCATTAACCTAAGGGTGGCCTTTAGAACGCGAAGTTCTATGTGACCCTGGGGGGCGTGGGAGGAGGAAGGCCAACGGTACATTGGTGTTTAGCCAAAAGTTCATATTGCCTACTATGAAAGGGTCTAGGGATAATGGGAGGGATTTGACCGATGAGAAAAATTTGACGCTCTCATACACAGGTTGGGGCGTAGATGTTGATGATAGCATGTGCCACGTCAGCCCACGAGAAAGTGATAATGAGGACTCAGCCATTGAGGAAGGATTCCGATGATAAAAATATGAAAATTGTTTTTCTGAACTAGCACCCCATAGTGCTCTGACCAAAAGGATAGGGATGGGAGGAGCATAGTTTTCCAAGCATCCTCAGAACCTCATGGACAGTGGGACTCCTGGATGGCCAGGATATCCACGGGTAAATTTTGTTGTAAAAAACTCAGTTTCCTAGCCCAGGACGGCGAGGCCTTGAGTCTGGCGATATTCAACATCCCTAAAGTGAAGGTTTCCCCCATCGCATCTTAGGTGTGAGGGGGTGGGCACCAGGCCCACCAGCCTCTTCTAGATCCCCACGGGCCTTCATGGAAGTGCGGGTGTTTGCAGCAATGCTATCAGTAGTTTTGTTGATTTTAGCAGAAAGGTTCGCGTTGGCTTTTGCCTTCGCTTTTGTTTCCCCGACATCAAACAAATTTTTTGCAGTGTGGATGAGTTTGGTGCACCAACGAGCGGGTCAAAAAAAAATTTTTAGGTAGGTTGGACCCCAAGTTGGTTTCACTGGAGCCTGGTTGCAAAGATTGGGTGAAATTGAGTCACCCATTGGATCCTCATATTGGGTGGCCCAATTGGCATGGGCTTCTCAATCTGATTGGTTGATGGATTCCTGAGTTGCTTCTGCCACAAAGGTTTTGATGTCTTCCTGGTGTTGGGAATGTGAGATAGCGGTGGTGACTTTGGCCGCTTCCTTAGCCGCGGCCCTGCAGGACTGCTTGGCCTTCTTCCACTCTTGTGGGGAAATAGGTTTTACCAGTAGGTAGCAACCTTGTGCTCCCCACGGGAAAGCCTCTTTAGTGCTTGCAGTTGGTTCATAGTGCGCCTCTCCGCTGGCCATGGCCTTCGAGGGGTGCTCTTGGAATGTGATGCCCTCCTTAGTGGGGCATGCATGTGCCTTATGGCTGAACGCGTCACAGTGGGTGCAGATGGGGGGCGCGCTGTCCATAGTTACCCGGAAAGGGTGGGTGGTATGCCCTAAATATTGATATATGTGGAGTGCAGGTTCTGGGTTAGGTCCTTTGCGATCTCCTCAGTTGGGGTCAGAACTGCAATGGCTTTGCTGGTGCACAGGTGTGGCATCAGCATAAAGCATTGCATCTTGAAAGATTGTATTTCGCCGTAAATGGTGAGACCATCTTTCAGGTGCTGCTCCAAAATGGCACTTTACCGTAGTAGGTAAAAAGTCAAACGTGAGGAAAATTTGGTTTGATTTAGTCCATCTGGTGCGTTTGGTTTTGATGACCCATTGCCCTTCAGGGAGTTCAATCACTATGCACACCGCAGCAGCCTCATCTGCTGCCTCCTTGTTTTTAAAACCTAGGTCCAGCCAACCATGAGACATGGAGTGAGGTGTGACGTACACTGAAGTCAAGAAAAAGTGTGCACATCCCCACAAAATTTTTCCCATAAAGCTGTTTGTTGGATGTCCAGAAACATGCGGACTCCATATTCCACCAATGAGATTGGCTATGAGTGCGGCGTGTTGATGTACTGGTTGCATCGTGCTTGCCAAGCGAGGATTTCTGGGAAATAGTGACTGCCAGTTTTTTTTAAAAATTTCTATTCTGCCGGTTTCTCTGGGGCATTTTCAAACATTTGAGGCCGCGGGCCTACCACCTGCTCCTCTTACCTTACTTGCCCAACTGCTCCCTGACATGGGCGCAGACTAATCTCCTCTGTGAGATTATCAAATTAGATTCAGTCTTGAATTGAATAGGTTGCAAAATTGATTGCAATGAGAGAGAAAAGTTCAGAGCCTCAACACAGAAGTCTCGTGAAATAGAGTTGCAACAATCCAGATGTTGATGGGTGAAAATAACCACAGCTCAACCCTCATATTGGATGATAAGAGGAAGATCATGATTAAAAAGTACCAAGGCTCTCTCTATGTCACAAGGCCCTTACCCACTCTATATATAAAGAAGAATTTTGACTCAATATAGGAACTCTAAATTCTATCCTATCTAAAAATATCTTTCTATATTCCTTTATTGTTTTATAACAAAGCGTATACTGGTTGTGCCCCCATAAAGTTGCTATTGTGGACCCTTTTAACGTGAAAGTTCCTATAAACTGCCTTTTAAAAGCCATTTTAATGTAAAAAGCCATCCAAAAGGAATCTATGATCTCTGAACAGAACCACTGGATAACCAAAAATTATGACTTTGGCTCAACTATAGCGGTAAAGCTGATAGTGGTGCTCACTACGGGGGGTCCCAAGCCATTATTTTGAAAGCGGCAATAACTCAATGGAAGAAAATTCTATTAATGAGCATTCCCCCTCCATTGAAGTGGGAAGTATCACCAGATGGATTTACATCTCAGTATGAAATACCACCAGCACAGCCTAAAAAAGTTTAGACTCTGGGCTATCTTTGAGTTCAGCCTGCCCATACCAGTTTGTAACTAGTACTATCTTCAATATGACAATTTTAGTTGTACCAGTCAGCAATTATTGATTAAGTCTATCTAATGAGAGCCAATCTATTCACTCACGCACCATGGAGGTACCCTCCTACATGAGAAGGCTTTACAGAACATCTACCCTGGCTGCTAACGAGTTGACTATGGGATTGGAACTTTACTTTTGCCTTTTTGTGCACACATTACTCCATCAAATGCTCCAGCTAATAAAACGACACCATTAGGATATGATATTTCAGTTGAGTTGATGAAGACCTCAACTTTAATATAGCCATTTTCTAAGAAGCCACATTAACATTTTTCAAAGAAGACTTAGAGGCAATTGAAGATAATTGACGCCTCGTCAGTAATTCTCAAATCCAAGCCACTCTATTAGACTCTTTATTAGGCTTCATGAACAATCAATTGCTCATTATATAAAACATATTGTTACCAAGGTATGCAAATACATGCAAAAAACTCCTCTAATCAGCCATACAAATAAAGATTCTCAAATCATACTTGATTCAACGTTTATTTCAGTTGGAGACATTTATTAATGGGATTCAAAGACAATCTCATTAAATCATAGCAATGCGAGATGAAGGGACTGAAGGCCCTAAAGGCACCCATGGGCCTGAAGGTCCCACCAGAGCTTATAGTTGCAATAGGCCTTGGGTCTAGAAGAGCATGAGGGTCGGGATACTCCAATGAAACAGAAGGGCTATGGGGCTAAAGAGACACCTGGCCCCCTGGATCCACCATAGCATGCACAGAGTGCGCTGAAGATCTTTAGAAAATAGTTATTTGGAAAAGGTTGAGGCTTTACATATGCATATGAAGCAAATAGCCTGAGGGTATGGTTTCCCCCTAATGACAGTCCTATTGATTGCAACCTTACCTTTGAGGCACTAGATGAGGAGATGGATAATTTGCATGCGTTTATTAAGGTCACAGATATCCACCTCTATCAATTAGAGAAAACTTGTATCAACCTTGAACCTGAATCAACTAATGAAATTCTGAGATTTCAGCCTTATAACTAAGATGAAATAAAAGGCCAATACAGCCGCCCTTACCAATGCTGGAATGAATTGCAAGGTGATGTGGAGAAATTAAGAAGCTATATGAATCAAAGAGCTCCCCAAAAGTATGCATAAATGGTATCCTCTGAGCTGATCCATAGTTCAGAAGTGGGAAAAAATACACTTTCTTCCCCTCCAGCTTTAGCTTTAAAGTCATTTTTGAGGAGAGGCTTTACTGGTCAAGAATTATCACATTGTTTTTAAATGTCAAATATAGTGCGATGGAAGAAGCCACAAAAAGACAGAAAGTAAAGAAACTCCATTTCAGTTTCTGAAGAGAATCCAGAAAAGTATGACCTTCAACTTGCGTGACTATCAGACCTGGGTGCAAGTCAAGTCTACCTTATTTCAGCAGTTTAAAAGTGATCAAACTCTTTAGAACCAAAATCAGACCTTTATGGTGATTGGCTTGTTAATGAAGAAATTATTAATGACTTCTCAAAAATATAATATTAAAGCACTCAATAGTGGGTTACTACTAACTGCATCTCTTTAGACAATGCCATTATTGCAGCTATCTCTGCCCTTGAGTCCTGGTCTGATGTCCAACTACACATTATATGGCTCAAGTGGAACTTTATGTGTATCTGAGAGATTATAGAGGCTCTTAATGAGATCCTTCTTGCTACAGTGAACAGATTTCCTACCACTCAGAGGCTCATGGTTGGCCACGCGTACATACTATTGAAGAAAAGGATAAAACCATACTAATCTTCTCATATTGCAAAGGCTGTCTCCGCACTGTGAAATAATGTTATAAAAGGCGCGTCAATGAGTTATAAAGAGAATTGTCAAAAAAAGAGAGGTCATCATATAGAAATAGTCTCTTTGTGCTGATGAAACTACTAATATGCCTCTATCTAAACATACTTCACTTGCTCTTCCTTAGATAATTGCCTTCAGGGATACATGGATGAACTAATTTCTACTTATGATAATAGGAATCTCATTACTTCTTATTACTTTTCTAAATAGTCGCTCATGTTTCTTACCTTGACACCACAGTTTGTGGAGTCTGATAACTCAATTTTCTTGCTAAATTTATATAAATACTATCCATGCAATCATCATTAAAAAGTTCTTTGATGAATGTAATTTAATTAAACTTATGACGAAAATAAATATTGCTCCAGATTTGCCACAATACATGGAGCATGGAACCGCCAGTCCTCAATTTATAAGGTCTATTAAGGCATATTCTGTGCTCCCGCTTATGTTTGATAAACTACCTTGGACACCTTAGCGGCGGCCCTTGATAACCTCATCTATGAATTACTTCTGGAGATTCTATTCCTACAAGATTATGATGTCATTATCCACTATGTTGAAGGATTCTTATCCTTACTTATAACCTAAGTTCCCCTAGTATCCAAAACTGCAAAGGATTACAAGGAACTTATAAATGGTTAAACCTGCTTACTGGATAAGATGACAAGGTTAATTAATTTAAGTATAGCTTATAGGGTTCCTACATGCAACTACCACCATTTTTGATTAGTAATACTGAAAGAATGCCATTATATACTCTAAAAAATAATATATAAAGTCCCAAGTCATTATCAATACCAAGGTATATGTAAAAATCCCTCCTGGGATCCTATTGAATTCAAAAGGTATCAATAATATTAGTGAAGAAATTTTAACTTGGATAGGAGTTCTTGTTCCAGAATACGCCAGCCCATCTCAGGACTACTAGACAATTGACAGCTGAGACACATATTGTGGGACCTAACATACTTATATCTTACATACAACTACTGTTTGTCAATAAGATTGATTATGTTCAAGGGTCTGGAAGTCTCCATGATTTTGGGTTAAAGGCTCTTCCCATGGTGGCTTTAGTTGAGGCTTCAGTTGGAAAAGACTTTACTCACGAGTAAAAAAATCAAAAAGCTACATGCTGAATAATCCAATCTATTTTCAGCCTCCATGTATGACTTTGGCAAGTTATAAGGGATTCTAATAACGTATAAATAAAGCTTCCCCATACAAGAGCTGTCACGGATACAGCTAAGAAGAACTAGAATAGGCTCCCAGTTGGGGTGCACGAGCACCCAGTGGAGGCCCCAGAATGACAGAGGCATAGCGGTCTGGGCGACTAATATAAGTGGGGATCTATGGGACACATGAGGGAAGCAAACGTTCAGTAACATACCAAAGGCCCCCAAGGCAAGCCAGATGATTGCGTTGGGGACAACCGTGAGTCTTATGGGGGCAACCCCCAAGGGTGGGAGAGGCAGGGAGGATGACGACTCCTCCAGGGTTCATGGTTGCTGGCCTTCAGAGTCCAAAAGGGAGGCTTGTGCACCAGTGGGAGGCGGCACAGAGACCGCCACATGGTTGGGAATGTGGGTATAAGTGTGGGAAACCCCATAAGAGGGGCTGGGACTGAGTTCCCCTGATGAGGACACTCTAGGTCCCGCTGGTGAGCTGAACCCACAGTGGCAGGGGTGGCTTATGAGAGCTAAACCCAAGCGTGGTGGGCCAGAGACATCTTGAGGCTTCTCCAACTGGGGATCAGACTCAGCAGACTCAGCGTCTGAATAGATGGAACTCCATTTAATGGACGTGAGGAAACAAATGGAACAGTGGGCTCACCTTTGGGGGTGGGCTGGATTATCACATCGATGATCTGCTGCCATGTGGCATGATTGAGCGACTGGATAATTTAGTCATCAAACATTGGGAAAAGGATCTGGGCGACGGCACGCTTCATCAGATTGATTGACAGAATCATGTTTAAAGGTGTGTTAAAACAGGTGGAGTCTGCAGCAAACTAGGCGGATTATCAGATTATTATTTCTACAGAGGCAAAAAATTTAACCTGACAACTGCCTTTGGTGGGGCCAGTTGCCTTTGTATGGTGCGATAGGCATGTGGAAGTATCTGGGGATTGGTTAATTGGGGAATGGGCAGGGGATTCAGTTGACTAACTCGTAGGAGGGGTGAAAGGTGGCTCCCAATTTGGCAAAAGCTTAAAAAAAATTTGAAAATTTTACCAACTTCTTGTGACCAAGCTAAATTGATGTTGTTAATCTGGGTCTCAATAACTCAAATCAGCCTATTCACACAGCTGGGGTGCTCCAGATTTGTCTTGGAAGGCAGGGGTCCATGGATTGGGTTCATAGCATTTTTGTCAATCCCATGATTGGGCAGCTTGTATGATATGAACTCCTTGGATCTGCCTCAGAACGCCAGACCCAATGATCCAAGCCATTTGGAACTGGGTTTTGATCCAAGCCAAGTTTGATCTGGCTTCTGAAGCTGGCTGGCCCAGACTGGCTCCCCCAGTCCAGAAATTACCAGCTGGGCTCTGACACTGGGAACTGCACTTTCCCCAATTTTTTGGCCATGGCTTGCCTGAGGAGTGGGTGGCCTCAGGACCCTCTCCAAGCCCCCTGATGTGAGCCATCTCCCTGCAGACCCCTTCTATTAATCATAACAGGATTGAAGAGGGGGAAGGGGGGGGAGTGAGATGGCTTTGGGGATGAAAGCCATCACCGAGTGCTCATCTATCACATGGTCGAGGTCATCCAGCTGTGACAGAGGGTCTACAGGAGTCTTAGGGTCCCTCTTCATCCAGAAAAAGTGCTGAACCCTATCCAGCTTCAAGGGCAGGTCCCCAGTACTTACAAGAGTGGCCTTATTAGAAGAGATTAAAGCAGAAGAAGTATGAGTTTCTATGGAACTCAAGCAGATATTGGAGTTGGGATTTCTTTTACCATCTCAAAGCCTGTGGACATTGCCCCATCTACTTGTTCAAAAGAATTTTGTCGAAATTCTCACTGAATCAAATAACAAATAGAGTTCAGTCCTTCTAGCTCACTCAAATTTTAGGACAGAGCCTTAGTTTCAGCACTGAAACAATATATGAATAAATGAACTTCAACAAGCAAGAAGTAATTCAGTGAGGGTTATTTTGTTATGAATTGTAGTACTTTTAAAGTACTAGGGAAGTATCATGAATCAAAGCTAAAATAAATATCAAGGGTAATGAATTAGATAGGAAAGCTTATGATAGTCAGGAGTCATTTCAAGTCATGCATAAATTTTATATTATCCCATTAGTTGATCACTGGGATTCATTAACTGATTTCTTAGTTAATAATTCCAGTGTACTTTAAGGAAATCGCATGTTGATTAATAATAAAATTATCCCTATTAAAAGAGTTCCAATAAAATACCATAATTAGATTATATATTGAAGGTAAATGGTATCAACTATAACTAAATAATTAACACCATGTCAAAGCTCTGCCCTTAATAGGAAAACCTTGACAGAGCCCATCAAGCCTTGAACGAGGGTGAAAGTTGATATGCATAAAGTTATAGTCTTTTTTGTTTTAATCTGATAGCTAGTATTGTAGGCTAATTTTTCAAAATGTATATCTAGATTGGCTGGATATTTTAAATATTTGTCAATTAAAGAGGCATCCCGCTTTAGACTTGGATTTTGGTCCAGTGGCATTTTTTGAAATTATCTCAAGTTTGCTAGAATAAGTCACATGATTTTTAATTCAGTGTCCTCTTAAGATTGGAATGGCTTAACAACTTCCAATTTATATATGACATTAACCATATTGTCTGATATATATAAACCAAAAAGTATGCTTGTATATATAATCCCATCAATCTGATTTTTTTAACTTATTTGGCTGAGTGGTTGGAAATAATATAAATTGAATAATTTACCAAGCTCTAATCCAAAGCTAACCAAAAGCAAATTTTTTTGGGAGAAACTATTTTTTTAGAAAAGGCTTTAAAAAGTATGAAATAATTTAGAAATTATGAATACTCAACAGAACCCTCTTTGAAGTTGGCTTCATACATTAAACTGCCTTATAATGTACATCTATAATATATTAGCACTGTATACTCTAAGTTGCTTATAGTATACATTTGGACCCAATCCAGATTTAAGATATAAATTTTAATTGTGAGAAAAATTCTATAAGTTAGGTTGAAAGATGGCGCTAACTTCAAAAACGGTTTTTATTAAATTTTCATAATTTTTATATTATTTCATACTTTTTAGCACCTTTTTTAAAGGTGGATCTTTTTTCCAATTTTTTTGGAAAAGAATCTTTTTTCTCAGTAATAGAATGCAGTTCCTTTTTCCCTATAAAAGTTTTTAAAGCCTGTTCTTTTTCCAAAAAAAATGGTGCAATTTTTAAAGTTAGTTCTTTTTCCCAATTTTAAATTAAAAAATCATTCTCTATATAATTTTTTGAAGCCTTACTATTTCTATATAAAAATAAAAAATCAATGTATATTTCATATATATACTATCTCATAAACAATTCTGCCAAAATACTCAAAATTGCTACAAATATTTTTAAATATAGGAAGCTATCTTAGGCTATTTTTCTTTTTTAATTATAAAAAGATACATAAAACTTAAACTTATAGAAATTATCAATGGTATCTAGAGTATAATAGTAATATTTATATCCTTTTGGGTGAGTGGTTTATTGTTATTTAGTAAATTTGATAGGCTCAATAAACTTAGGTAAGAAGATGGAGATTTAATCAAATTAATAGCACCATTGGTTTAGTAAGCAGTTGTTCTTTATTTGGTTAATTCAATAAGCTCACTTGTTTCTGTATACAGTTGTGATTGGTTGATGCAATGAGTTCAATTATCTTTGTTGTGTAGTTGGTGGGTTTTTAGTTGATTTGACAGATTTATTGGTTTTACTTTGCAGTATGGCTTTTTACTTAGTTAAGTCAATAGGTTTAATTACTTTAAACCTATCAAAATCCAACTACCAAACATGACGTCATATTTAAGAAGTTAATAAAAGCTATTAATTTTTATTAATGCTGGAATAAAGTTTATCCAGCAATGAACTGGTCCCACACTAGAAATCCATCACTTCTGGTCCATTTTAAGATACATATTAAATTAACAGTCAGTTAATGGACCGTCTTACAAAAGTAAAATGGGACTTAGGTTGGAGCAACCTCTTTTTTTGGAAAATGTTCATCCAAATTGGTCCAGTAGTTTCAGAGTTATGTGCAAACAAACAGAAAAAAATAGTTAACAAGATAAAAAATAACCTTTCAAAAACTTGCTTTTCTTGGAGATTGAAAATAATAAAAAGTTAAAAGATATAAATTAAAAAATATAAAGTAAAAAAAAACAAAAAAAACAAAAATTTACTCTAAAAATTTAAAAAAATAATTTTTTTGCCATATAATTACTTTTTTTAGTACTAGATGGTCCCAACCCGAGGGGGATTCATCAATGTGCCATATAATTACCTTTAATATTTTATTTATGTACAACTTCAAGAAAAGAAAGTCACACACACTTACATATAATCATACATACAATCATACAAAGTATGTAAATATATATAATATAAAAATATTTATTTTAAACTTTTCTTTCTCATTGCAAACACTTTTGCAACCCATTCAATTCAAGACTAAATCTAGTTTGATAATCTCATAGAGGAGATTAGTCTGCGCCTATGTCTGGGAGCAGTTGGGAAAGCAAGGCAAGAGGAGCAGGCAGAAGGCCCGCGGCCCCTAACGTTTGAAAACGCCCCGGAGAATCCAGCAGAATAGAAAAAAATCTCAAAAAACTGGCGGTCACAATTTCCCCAGAGATACTCGTGTGGCAAGCACAATGCAACCAGTACATCAACACGCCACACTCTCAGCCACTTTTGTTGGTGGAATCCAGAGTCCATGTGTATCTGGACATCCAAAAAATAGCCTTATAAGAAAAATTTTGTGAAGATGTACACAAAATTTTCCTGACTGCAGTGTACGTTGCACCTCACTCCAAGTCATGTGGTTGGCTGGACCTGGGTTTCAAAAGCAAAATAGCAGCAGATGAGGCTGCAGCGGTGCGCATAGTGGTTGACCTCCCCAAAGGGCAACAGGTCGTCAAAACCAAATGCATCAGATGGACAAAATCAAACCAAATTTTCCTCACGTTTGACTTTTTGCCTACTACGGTAAAACGTGACATTTTGGAGGAACACCTGAAAGATGGTCTCGCCATATATGGAGAAATACAATCTTTCAAAATGCAACGTTTTACGCTGATGCCACATCTGTGCACTGGCAAAGCCATCGCAGTTCTGACCCCAACTGAGGAGATTGCGAAGGACCTAACCCAGATCCCGCACTCCACTTTTATTGATATTGCAGGGCACACCATCCACCCATTCCGGGTAACCGTGGACAGCGCGCCCCCCATTTGCACCCACTGTGACACATTTGGCCATAAGGCACATGCATGCCCCATCAAGGAGGGCGTCACATTCCAAGAGCACCCCTCAGCAGCCATGGCCAGTGGAGAGGCGCACTATGAACCAACTGCAAGCACCAAGGAGGCTTTCCCGTGGGGAGCACAAGGCTGCTACCTATTGGTAAAGCCCATCTCCCCACAGGAGCGGAAGAAGGCCAAGCAGGCCTGTAGAGCCACGGCCAAGGAAGTGGTCAAGGCCACTACCACCATCCCACACTCACAATGCCAGGAGGACATGGAGACCTTTGCAGTGGAAGTGACTTGGGAATCCATCACCCAATCAGATTGGGAGGCCCATGCTGAGCGGGCCACTCAATCTGAGGATCCGATGGGAGATTTGATCTCACCCAATCGCTGCACACAAGCTCCAGTTGAAACTGACTTGGGACCTATCCTAATTGAAAAAAAAATTTTGCCCCACTCGACGGTGCACCAAACTTATCTGCACCACAAAAAATTCGTCCGACGTTGGGAAAACAAAAAGCAAAGGCCAAAGCCAACGTGACTCTTTCTGCAAAAATTAAAAAAAACCCTGAAAGCGTTGCTGCTAATACCCACACTGCTGTGAAAGCCCATGGGGATCTTGAAGAGGCTGGTGGGCCCGGGGGGCCAAACCCCTTGCACCTAAGGTGCGATGGGGGAAACCTTCACTCTAGGGACACTGAATATCGCCAGACTCAAGGCCTCCCCATCCTGGGCTAGGAAACTGAGTTTTTACAACACAATTTACCCGTGGATATCCTGGCCATCCAGGAGTCCCACTGTCCACGAGGTTCCAAGGAAGCTTGGAAAACAATGCTCCTTCCATCCCTATCCTTTTGGTTGAAGCACTGTGGGGTGCTAATTTGGAAAATAATTTTTTCAAATTCACATCCTCAGAAACATTCCTAAATGGCTGAGTGCTCATCGTCACCTTTTTGTGGGCTGATGTTGCACACACAATCGTCAACATTTATTCCCCAAATGGAGCACACAAGCATCGGGAATTTTTCTCATTGATCAAATCCCTCCCATTACCCCCTGATTCTTTCCTAGTTGGCGACATGAACTGTTGGCTAACCTCACCACAGACTGGTGGCCGCCCTCACCCAACGCCCCACAAGGTCACGTAAAACTACGCGTTTTAAAAGCTACCCTTGAGTAATGGATGCACTGCTGTGACATGCCCCACTGCTCAAAAACATGACACATCCCCACATCCACAATGGGCAATTAAGGTCCATGACCTGCATCGACCTTATTCTAACACCGGCAAAATACTAACCCCACATCTCCCACTTCAAAAGAACAAAATGGAATTCTCTGACCACTGACTGGTCTTGATAACATACCACTTACCTGTCACAGTTGCAAAGGCCCCACATTGGTGCAAAATCTGCCCCCCAAGCTTGCGTCGCCAGGATTTTCCACATGAGTGGAAGAGGCAACTTTGGCAAAATTGTTTGTTGAACCGTTTTGTGTGGACCCCATTTCCACATGGGCAACTTTCAAAGAGGAAACCATCTGCCACTATTGCCATCTCTCCTCCAGATGTTTACGAGCCACATCAGCAGTTATCTCGCGCACTCTGGCAGAATTGGCCCACTTGGAGTCCAACATTACAGCCACAGGATACAGCCCTGCATGGGGCCAGAAGTGGGCAGAGGCAGCCACCCACCTCAACGCACTTGAAAGGCAACACAAACATCGGGTTTGTGTCTAATACAGGGCAAAACGCATCACTAAAGGCAACAAGTGCACCGCATACTTCTTTAAAAAAATTTTCGCACCACGCCAGAGCGTGGCCTGCACACAGGTGTGAAGATCGGATAATTCCATTATGGACACACTGGCCAAAGTGGCAATCGAAACAAAAATATTACTCCGAGTTATACCAAGCCAAACCAATTTAGCCAGCTGAAATGGCAGAATTTCTCGACTAAGCTCATATCCGCACCATTTTCTGATACCCAGAAATAATGAATTTAATTACTCTGAATGAATTATGGACAGCCATTCGCGGTGCGCCAAACTGAAAATGCCCAGGCCCAGATGGCATTCCATATGAGTTCTACAAAAAATATTTAAAATATATATCCCCATTGCTGCTAGCCTCACTTAACCAAAGCCTGTTGGAAACGCGCCTCCTACCAGGAGGACATGAGGCCTTTATTGTCACACTCTTCAAAAAGGGGATAAGCTTGACTTAGCCAACTGGCACCCCATTTCTCTAACAAACACAGACACCAAAATTTTAACCAAAATCATGGCTAACCGTTTAGGGATTGTATCATCTGCCACCATCTCCCCAGAACAATTTGGTTTCATCCCCAGAAGGTCAATTTGGGATAACGTTCACTCTGTGGCTAATGTATGTCAGTCCACAGCCTCTGGGGCACTTGTATTCTTGGACCAACAAAAAGCCTATGATAGAGTAAACTGGGAATACCTTAGGGCCTGCCTCCATCAATTCCGCCTACCCCCCACTTCATAGAATGGGTGATGCTGCTCATGGAATCTGTGACAATGGCAGTGCGTGGCCCTGGCTTCCTAACGGAAGTAGTCCGCCCTCAAAGGTGCCTGCGACAAGGAGACCCCCTCAGCCCACTCTTATACAACTTCAGCCTTGACCCACTACTGCGAAATGTGAATGCCCAACTCACTGGGGTCCATGTGCCAGGCCAAACCCCAGTCAAGATGATGGCGTTCGCAGATGATTGTGTGGTTGGGGTGTCTGATAATCTAGATGCACGCGCGCTTGAAGCTCTCATCCAGGAATATTCCCGGGTAAGCAACGCGGCACTGAACGCCTCCAAAACTGAAATCATCCTCCTTGGTCGGTTTCAGAACTGCTGGGCCCCAGCAATTAGTTCCCAACCCAGCCCATCTGCTCGCCCACGTCCACGCCTTATTAACTCAACACACACCGCTCCACTGGTGCTCCCCTTCGTCCCACGTCCTACCATAGGACCAGTGCGCCATCTGGGCATGTGGATGGAGGCAGGCGGATATGCGTCAGCAGTAATGGAGTGCCGTATACTGGACAACGTGATGAAGCGAATCGCCTCTCTCAGAGCCCACCCTACTACCCTCACTGGCAGGTTTGTTCTTGCCAACTCTATGCTCCTATCCAAAGTCTTGTTCAGAGCCTACGCCATCCCCTTCTCACCAAGCTTCTTCAAATCCCTGTATGCTTTGCTGCAAGGATGTCTTAGGTCAGGCCGCCTTCCACCAGTATGGCTAGAGGTCAAGTTTGGCCCTCATCATTAAGGTGGCATGGGCCTGCTTGACTTCAAAGCCCATGCTGCCAAGATCCTGGGCACTTGGATCGCGGCTGTCACCGCTCCTATACTCCCATCCCAACACTGGTCCCGCGCAGCCCGCTCCAACTTCTCCTGAGCCTTGGGCCTCAACAATCCATCAAACCCCCTCTCCCTGATGAAATAACTCACATCACACACATCGGCCACAGGTCCTCACGGGACTAAAACCCACTACAAACGAATCCTACTCTCCATGCGGAGCACTGAGTGGAGAATTTGTATTAGCGGACATACAACCAGAAGAGGCCGCCCCTCTTCTCAGTTCACACAAGAGGTACTGGGGCTACCCATCCATGATGGCGTGATCCCCATTCGACCCCAAGTCCTATCCAGGGTGGACTACCTGGACATGATGGACATCCCTTACTCCACTGAGACCCAAAAGACTATCTGGAAATACGCACACCATCCTCTGTTGCAGCCTCAAGTCCGCTCCCATGTGTGGCGCTGCCTGAGGCGGGTGTATCATACAGCTGAGCGCTTTTATGCTTTACACTCATCCTGTGTCGTGTGTGGACAGTATGGAACGCTGTTTCACCGCCTGGAGAAGTGCCCCACCTCTAAAGTGATATGGCGCGAAGTCCAACGTCTGCTGGGCCAGGATCAAACGCATCCCTTCAGCCTGTCAAGAGATATGTTTGCTTCATCAATGGCCTCCCCCTCCCACCCTCCCTCCGAGCTCTGGTGGTTGCAATCGCCATGTGGACTATCCACACGATTGTCTTGGATGCCATCGCTGGCTCCATCCCCACCCTCCCAGAAGCTGTCCACAGATTCCGGTCTCATTTGGTGGACCACTTTCAAGCGTGGATGTTTGAATATCTCCCAACGCATCACCGACAGCTGGTCTCCTCCTGGTTCCCAGTCTGGTTCATCAAATCAGACCCCTTCCTCCACACGTGCTCAATAGTGGCTACGGCCCCTTCACACGTTCCCTCCCCTCCCCATAAGTGGCGTTCCCACTGGCAACAAGAGATAGCATCGCTTCTCTGGGGTGCCTCCCCTGGTACTAAATTTATCTTTTCTGAGTCATATTCAGAAGTTTCCATCCCATGGTCAGCCTTCCCCAAAATAGATTTAAATATTCTAAATATAAAATTTGGTATAAACAGTATTTATACAACATATAAATTTATAATGAATATATATCCACTTAGAAATTTTTCTTTTACCAATCGAAGTCACTTTTAAGCAATTTTAAATTTTTAGTTTTATTTATTCACAGCTGTCTGCCCAAACCTATTCTTTGATGCCCTTGGCTCTGCCGCCTGCCACCCCAGTGTGGGGCAGCAGTGCACCCCCACCTAGCATTTTCCGCCCCACGGGCAAGTGCGTTCAAATAGGCTCAAAAAGCCCACCCACTGCTTCCAGCCATTCTGTCCCCCCACGGGACTTAGCGCTCCACCTGGAGCGCGTCCACCCTTCTCGCCCCCATCCTCTCACCCTCCCTCGCTCCGCCATTCACTATTGCCTCAGAGTGGATTATGGGCGTTTGTTCCCATATGCCAATAAGGCAATTATTGACCTATCCACTGTGGCCTTTGCACCAGCTGGCTTTATAGACTTCCGCCCTTTTAAGAGCTACTTTGACGTTGGGTTCCAATCTGAGGAGATGCTGAAGCGGCAGCACAAATTCCTCTAATTTATAAAAAAACCCCATTCCCACAACCCATACTCGCCTCCCTTCAGACACCACGCTGGTGGTATCCTTTACAAATCTCCCATCCCACCTTCCACCCCAGGCTTTGTATGACCAGTTGGTCGCAGGGCTCATGGCTTATGGCACTCAGCCCAACCTCATCTTTGCCATTCCATCTGGTGCAGAGCGCCTTGCTGCTCCTCGGGCAACAGCCACCATCATACCACACCACCCTACCATAGCCCAACAATCCCACCCCGCGCTAGTGTGGCTGCAGCGCCTGATCATTTCTTTTAGGCTCAGGTCAATAATGGTAGGCAGATTTGTTACCTCTGCTTTGGCCTCAACCATGCAAAAAAGTGTGCCCTCAGGCCAAGTCCGCTTCTGTGGCTTCTGAGCCCCCCTCTGGAGATTCAGTATGGGGCGCTTTGCCGCCCCCTCCCACCCTCCAATCTCGTTCAGTGGGCCCACATGGAAAATCAGCCCCCCCAAAACCTCCAGCCTCACTCTCCCACCTAAATCTACCCCAGCCAATCAGAGCAATGCTTGGACCACCATTGGCACCCAAGAAGCTGCCCATTCGCCCAATCCCACCCACCCAAATTCGAACGCCACTATTCCAGTGAATCAAAATCCAAGGGATTCATTGGCTGAAACTGACGAATCAGGTAATGTCCTCATTAGTAAGCATACAGGTCAACCTCTCTGCCAAGGCAATTATGGTCAGGAAGAATTTTTCCTTCCCAACTTTGATTAAAAATCCTACCCCTCGCCATTTTGATCCGCTGCCTAATACATCCCCCATTTAAAGTGATCACCAGCTCGCCTTAGCTGCGGTGGCCTCTCCTCATTGCCCAAAACTATGCACTGCGGTGGCCCAGCCAGTGGCTCAGCTCCAGCATGGCCTGCCCACCCTCTTCTTCC
This sequence comes from Massospora cicadina, assembly GCA_022478985.1. Lineage (NCBI taxonomy): Eukaryota > Fungi > Entomophthoromycota > Entomophthoromycetes > Entomophthorales > Entomophthoraceae > Massospora > Massospora cicadina. The sequence goes on from JAKSZP010013499.1 coordinate 30,749, forward strand.
TCCCCTGACTTCCCTTAATCTCCCTGAAGTAACATCTCAAAACTATTTGATGATGCTGAAGTTGCTGTTATGAATGTTGCAACGCTTGCTTCATTCAACCCCTCAGCCAAAATTACGCGCCACAGTATCTCCCTTTTCACCCAACTTCCTGAAGCCCACAAAGAAGCTGAAGTTCTCCTCACAGCTTTTGTTGAAACACTTTCCCATCATTATCTTGATGTGGAAGAGGAAAACTCTTACTATGCTGACCTCAACCCCCACTATGCAGATGCCCCAACGCCCTGGCTCTCTGCTCTGATCTGGTACTGTAACCAACGTCCTTTGATTGAAATGGGTCTTTCTAAAAACCCAACCCCCCGACCCCTCCTCACCCTCTGCCATGGTGGGTTAGCAGTTTCTGCTTCCCACCTGGTTAGTAGTTTTGTTTTGTTGTTTTGATTGTTGTGTTTGGTACTGTCTGTCCCCTGGTCGGCATACCTCATATTAAATTGAATAAATTAAAAAATATATATCTACTTAATAAAACATAATCACTGACTGACTAATTGATGTACTGACCAGTTAATGACTGAATGACATCTGAAACTCTTTGAGTCTGATAGGTTCTATCATTTTAGGTGAGTGGGTGAGAATTGGCAAATAATATTATATTTGAAACTATTAAGTCTGATAGTTTTAATTATTTGATCATGTGGGTGAGAATGGTAAATATTATCAAAATAATTTACCAAACTTCTCATCTAAAACTAAAATAATTAATTAAGGTTTTAAGTAGATAATAAGTATTTAAGATAACCAGTTCAACAGCCATAAGGGCAACAGCAAAGCTTTTAGTCTGAGTGGCTCAAGCAAAGTGCTGTTGCAGGCTTTAGGCTGTCAGTGTGAGCTCATAAACCCAAATAACGTCAGGTAATTCTTTTTTAATCACTAGTGGTGCCCAACCCAAAAATGGAGAGCCACCACACATCTTTATTTGCAAATGGGCCAAACAAAGAGATTATTAGAAATGAAAAAACCAAATATGGAACCTCAGCTAACAGCCTAGGAAGCCATATCAGAAGGTGAGGAAGCTTTAGGGAAACTTCTGTCCAGAACCCACTTTAACTGGCAGACCATGGCGGACAACATCAGGGTAGGAGCATCAACAACATGCGGCATAAGGAGGTATAATTGTGGGTTTTCTTTGTTGATGAGGCTGTCAGTTTCCATTGCCTCAACGTATTGAGCAAGTTGATACTCAGAAAAAGTGATGAGAACAGGCACACAAGTGAATGACTTGATGCGCCAGCAGGTTTTGGGATAGTTTGGGTCAAAAAGAGAAGTTTTTGCTGCATAATGTAAGCGCATCTTTCACCAAAAGCAAGCTCCTCAATTTCATACTTCACATCTTCCTTAAAATCATGGGGAAAATTGAGGGATAGGAATACATTCAACAACAACGCCAGATAACTCCGCTTTTAAAATTTAAAATAATCTTTGAATCATCTGGTAAAAATTAACATTGAATGATAGTACTGTAGTAAAGAACAGGTGATAATGCTATCTAGATAAATTCCAACAAAAGGTACAGAGGCTAATTTGTCTTCTTAACTACTTATAAAGTTTATACAAGAGTATTTGAATATTTGTATTTTTGGTATTTTTATTTAGTTATATCATCAATATAAGTTATAAAAGAGTTAGATTTGGATAAGGTTTTATTTAAGCTTTTAAGATTTAGTTCTTTCTTGATCATCAAATGATCTGGTGAGTAAAGTTACTCTCTATTTTCGATTTATTCAAAGTATGCTGACCAGGGGATGGACAGTACCAAATCACAAAACTCAAAACAACAAAATAAAACTAATAACCAGGTGGGAGTCAGAAACCGCTAACCCAACATGGCAGAGGGTGAGGAGGGGTTGGGGGGTTGGTTTTTTAGAAAGACCCGCCTCAATCATGGGATGTTGGTTACAGTACCAGATCAGAGCAGAGAGCCAGGGCGTTGGGGCATCTGCATAATGGGGGTTGAGGTCAGCATAGTAAGAGTTTTCCTCTTCCACATCAAGATAATGATGGGAAAGTGTTTCAACAAAAGCTGTGAGGAGAACTTCAGCTTCTTTGTGGGCTTCAGGAAGTTGGGTGAAAAGGGAGATACTGTGGCGCGTAATTTTGGCTGAGGGGTTGAATGAAGCAAGCGTTGCAACATTCATAACAGCAACTTCAGCATCATCAAATAGTTTTGAGATGTCACTGCAGGGAGATTCAGGGAAGTTGGGGGGAACAAGAGGGTGGACAGGCCATGCTGGAGCTGAGCCACTGACTGGGCCACCGCGGTGCATAGTTTCAGGCATTGAGGAGAGGCCACCACAGCTAAGGCGAGCTGGTGGTCACTTTAAATGGGGGATGTATTAGGCAGCGGATCAAAATGGCGAGGGGTAGGATTTTTCATCAAAGTTGGGAAGGAAAAATTCTTCCTGACCATAATTGCCTTGGCAGAGAGGTTGACCTGTATGCTTACTAATGAAACATTATCTTATTTGTCAGTCTCAGCCAATAGATCCCATAGATTTTGGTTCACTGGAATAGTGGCGTTCAAATTTGGGTGAGTGGGATTGGGCGAATGGATGGCTGCTTGGTTGCCATTGGTGGTCCAAGCATTGCTCTGATTGGCTGGGGTAGATTTAGGTGGGAGAGTGAGGCTGGAGGTTTTGGGGGGGCTGATTTTCCATGTGGGCCCACTGAACGAGATTGGAGGGTGGGAGGGGGCAGCAAAGCGCCCCATACTGAATCTCCAGAGGGGGGCTCAGAAGCCACAGAAGCGGACTTGACCTGAGGGCACACTTTTTTGCATGGTTGAGGCCAAAGCAGAGGTAACAAATCTGCCTACCATTATTGACCTGAGCCTAAAAGAAATGATCAGGCGCTGCAGCCACACTAGCGCGGGGTGGGATTGTTGGGCTATGGTAGGGTGGTGTGGTATGATGGTGGCTGTTGCCCGAGGAGCAGCAAGGCGCTCTGCACCAGATGGAATGGCAAAGATGAGGTTGGGCTGAGTGCCATAAGCCATGAGCCCTGCGACCAACTGGTCATACAAAACCTGGGGTGGAAGGTGGGATGGGAGATTTGTAAAGGATACCACCAGCGTGGTGTCTGAAGGGAGGCGAGTATGGGTTGTGGGAATGGGGGTTTTTTTATAAATTAGAGGAATTTGTGCTGCCGCTTCAGCATCTCCTCAGATTGGAACCCAACGTCAAAGTAGCCCTTAAAAGGGCGGAAGTCTATAAAGCCAGCTGGTGCAAAGGCCACAGTGGATAGGTCAATAATTACCTTATTGGCATATGGGAACAAACGCCCATAGTCCACTCTGAGGCAATAGTGAATGGCGGAGCGAGGGAAGGTGAGAGGATGGTGGCGAGAAGGGTGGACGCGCGCCAGGTGGAGCGCTAAGTACCGTGGGGGGACAAAATGGCTGGAAGCAGTGGGTGGGCCGTTTGAGCCCATCTGAACGCGCTTGCCCACGGGGTGGAAAATGCTAGGTGGGGGGTGCACTGCTGCCCCATACTGGGGTGGCAGGCGGCGGAGCCAAGGACAATAAAGAATAGGTTTGGGCAGATGGCTGTGGATAAATAAAACTTAAATTTAAAATTGCTCAAAAGTGACTTTGAGCGGTAAAAGAAAGCCCACCTTCTAAAGTTACTCTCTATTTTATTTTACTGTTTATCTGAATTATGATTTAATTCAACTCAGAGTTAGATTTAATAAAATTGTATTTCACTTTTAAGGTAAGTTCATTTTTAATCACTCAAATGATATGGTGATATAAAATTTCTTTTTCATTTTATTTATCTCTGATATACCTTTCAATGTATTTATTTTATAATGCTATATTTTGATAAATGTTTTAAATATATATCATACTTATGCCTTAGAGCTATATAAGCCTTTCTAGTGTTGGGGTATTTTACTCCATCAGCTTTTTTCTTTATAAAAAGATGGCTTTAGTCTATAATAATAAAAGCAAGTGTCTGTGCTCATGATTTTCAGCAAAAACTACAGCATGTATAGTTTTGAAACTTTGCTATAGGTGGATGGGAGGGGGTCTGTGTGCACCTTGAAGCTGGATTTTTTTCATAACTAAAAATAAGAATTTAATATGTACAAGTGAAAATTTTATATGTTTGTTGAAATTTAGTATAGTGTTACCGCTTGCAGTTTAAGATTTGGTTGTTTTAATAGTTTAAATGGTTTTGGCAGGCAGTTGGTGGGTTTGGGTTGATTAGCCCCTTCAATTATTTTAAAAAAAATTCTCTGTTTTTTTGGTCCTTAAATTTGGCAAAAATTTCTTAGCCAACGTCTACATTTTTTGTAATAATTTTAAGTTTTTTCTGTAACAATTATTTGATAAATTTTGAAATAAAATTAGTAAATCTCTTTTTTGAACGCATATATGCATTTTTAGGTTTACACAACCCTTATCTTTGGATTCATATATGCATTTTTAAATTTACATACCCCTCGTTTTTGGATGCATATATACGTTTTAGATTTACACAAACTCCTATTTTTTGATGCATATATGCGTCAAATCAGTGAAAGGGTCAATAGGGTTGATGGCTTTAATAAGCAGTTAGTAATTGTTTGATTCAATAAGTTAATTGATTTTACTAGTTGTTAGTGGTTTTTGGTTGTTGGTTGATTTAAAAAGTCAATTGGGTTTGGCTAGGTAGTTGTTGGTTAATTTAGGTTAATTTAATATATCATGAGAACATAAAAGTAAAGTTAGACCAGCCTGCCAGTCTGGATGCCGTAGCACCCAAAAGACAAGCCCAAATGTCAGAGGCACCGCTGTTTAAACTTTTATTTAAGCTGGGAGAAAATTTGCCAGCGAGCGCCAAGATGTCATAAATGTGAAAATGAACTCAGCAACAAACCAGGCGATCATGGCCCAAGGGCCCATGGGTTCAGGAGTTTTAAACAATTGGTTTAGGATGGGTGGTTTAAATTTTATCATGGTCAAATAAGGGTTTTTGGGATATGGGATTTTTATTAGATTTTTAAAAGGGAAAATCAACCATCAATTCTTCAGTGTGTTATGACTATTTAAATAGATGATTGATTTGGGCAATAGCTTAGTAACACTTGGGATCAGGGTCCATAAGAATTTGCCTAACCTGGAAAACTTTGATTGGGAGGGGGAAATGAATTTAATTTAAACTGAGTTCAAAATTGTTGGTGGTGTTCAAGTTGCTGTTGGTTTTACCTCCAACGCCCAAATTGTGGTTTCACTGCATTTCTGACAGTTTACGTAACATCACTTCACTCAATGGGTGAGGGGAACCTCCCAAGGTCACCCCACATAGGGGAAGTTCCAAGAGGTTGGAAATGGGTTTGGGATAACCAACCTTCCCGCACCTGGTCACTTTGGCGTCTGTTCAGCCATAAAAGATGAAACAAACAGCAATCCTAATTTTTTGGGGGAGGGTTCTTGGCTGGAAGTAGCAATTGACAATGAAGGTTTATGCCCTTCAGGCTTTGTCCCCAATGTTTTTGAGGAATTTCCAAATTGGTAACAACATTTCCCAATGGCCCAATGCCATTGGTGAATTTCACCAAGGATTTTCATGGGACACACTTGTATTAAGAGGTACACGCCCATCAGGCTTTGTCCCCAATGTTTTTGAAGCAGGTCTTGAACCAATGATCCCCCAATGGCCCAATGGCATTGGCAAGTTTTGTTGAGTATTTGACACTTGGACCCTTATTTACTAAATTTGTGTGCCCATTAGGCATCGTTGCTGAGGGTTTGAGGCTCTCAGAGCTTGATTTTGAGGTCTTGTGGCCATCAACTTCATATGAACCTTTAGGCCCATGGGGGTGCGACTTCCAATTATCTCAATACAAATTACCTCAATTTGCCATACTAATTTGGCATAGACAATTGCAGGGACAGGGGGTGTAACCTTTAATTGGAAAGCTGTTACCCATTGTTCATCTACCACATGAGTGAGATTGCCCTGTGAGACGAGGGAAAAGCTTCCCTTCTTGGACCCTTCTCTATGAAAATTGGAATACCGCCTAGTCTAAGCAATGGGGACGCTCCCCTAGACTTATTTTACCCTTCCCTTTGCTAAAGGAGAATGCCACCACTGGGGAACTGAAGCAGGGCCACATTTTTGTGGGCCTTTATTAAATTGATCTCCATTAAAGCAGTGATCTTTTGGGAATGACGGGGAGCTTCTGGGTGGCTACATGGAAAGCCTCAACCAGCGCCAAACAGTTTGCGCAATCTCTGGCTTTTATCCAACTGTTACCTTGGGCTGTATATCCTTTACAAGCGATGAGATATTGGACTGATTGCCAAAATTTGTAAGAAGCAAGGATGGCCTCCACTTTAGCCTCCTCCGCATCCTTGATTGCAATAGGCTCTGGATCTGAGGGGTTACCCCTTGAACAGGGACAACTGAGACACATGGAAGACTGGGTGTTGCTTCCAATGAGGAGACAATTTTATTTGGAATGCGCCATTACCCAAAACTTCCTCCAACTAGTGGGACCAGAGCGTTTGCTTGCAAACTTACATGAGGGTACCTGCATCAAAAATGTTGTATGTCAAGCATGCCATGTGAACTGACCTTGATTTTGTGAGCTGGGAGCCGCTTCCAAACTGTGAACCACTTGTTTTCATTTATAGCCTTATTAAGATGCTCCAAAACTAAGGACTGCGTTGCCCAGATATGTTGGGCGTGATCAGCAGTGGCTGGTACCTTTGGGCAAAGGCACAAGCCTGCTGAGAATGAGGTATTGTACCCAAGCTCTCTTCATATGGGGAGAATCCAGTAGTGGCGTGCATTCCGTTATTATATACAAAATGTTTAAGGGAAAGGTCATCAGCCCAGGTATCCTGAGCAGCAGCCGCGTAGCAGCGCAGATACTGTTCAAGGATCTGATTGACCCATTCAGTTTGGCCATCAGATTGGGGTGGTATGCGGTGGAGCAACGGGCATGGTTTTCAAGACCACCAAAAGCTCATTCCAGAATTGTGCCGTGAACTGGGGCCCGCAGTTGCTGACAATCTCCTGTGGGAGGCCAAACATTGAGAACACATGGCGCACAAAAAAGACGAGCAGTTTTCTCAGAAGTGATAGCGGAAGAACAAAGGATAAAAAGGGAAAATTTTGTGAAGCGATCAACAACCACCATCACCGCTGTAAACCCATTGGAACTGAGAAGTTCATTGATAAAGTCCACAGACACCAATGTCCATGGACCCTCTGCCTGTTGTAAGGAATGAAGAAGATCATTCTTGCCAGACCAGTCCAACTTGGCCATGCACAAGAAACGCAATCTACCATCCATGCTGTAACATCTTTTGACATGCCTGTCCAATTATAGGTATGCTTGATCAAGTTGAGGCACTTCTTACCCCCTGGATGTATGACTGTGGGAGGATTGTGGTGATCCTGAATCACTTCATCTCGAAGGAGGAGAGGAACCAAAACCCTCAACCAAAACTGAATGAGACCCTCAGCCAGAGAATACAATAAATTCTTTAAAAAAGGAAGGAACAATTGCTCCAGAAGGTCCACCCCTTCCGCATATATGTTTGCGCTGCCAAAACTCAGGATTTTAAGGGTGCGTCCAGGAGCTAAGTCCACTGTCAAAACCACGGGAGGGACAATGGATAAAATTGGGTGAAATGGATGACTGTGACCAGAACCGCCTCATCTGAGTCTACAGGACAGTATTCAGGGTTGCAAATTTCGAAGTCAGAAAGGAAATTCAACGCTCCTTTTACAAACTCATACTTGAAGTTAAAGTTCCAAAAATCCCAGTAGGATTGGGCCTTCCGGTGTGCCAACTTCTGTGGTTTTGAAAATAAAGAAGGGCTCGATGATCCATATGCACTGTTAACTCGTGCTGAGAGCCCTTCAAGAGAACCGCCAGTGGGTCAAGGCCCATGCTACAGCATCAAGCTCCTTATTGTAGATGGCCCAGGACTGTTCAGTGGGAGAGAACTTGTGAGAAATGCAGGTAATTGAATGTTCCAACCCATCATGCTCCTGAAGCAATATGGCCCCAACCGCACAAGATGACTCATCAAATGCTATGGCATAGGGCCTGGAGAGGTCTTCGTGTTTTAGGATGGGGGGTGACATGAAACCTCTTTAATTGACTCAAGTGCCTGCTAGCACTCAGGCGTCCAACGAAAGTGGACATTGTTACATGTGAGCGGGTGAAGTGGGGCAGCTAAGTGGGATAGGGCAGGGGAAAATTTTTCTAAGAAAATTATAGTGCCCAAAAAGCTTATTAATGGCTTTTGGGTTGTTGGAGTTGGCCATTAGCAGATGGCATCCAACTTGTTAGGGGAATGGCGTACCCACCTTTTAAGACAAGATTGCCCAAAAAAATAACCTCCTCCATGTAAAACTCACATTTTAAGGGCTTAACGAACAGGCCCACCTTATGTAAGTTATCCACTACTGCCTCTAAGTCCTTTGCATGTTGTTCTGGAGTAGGGGAGTGTACCAAGATATTGTCAATGTATGCAACTATGCAGGTGAATCAGAGATCACCCAGAACACTATCAATCAATCTCTGGAACGTGGCTGGCGCATTCTTTAGCCTGAAAGACATTACGCAAAGTTGGAAGATGCCCCATTTCATACAGATTGCAGTAAGCCATTACTGACCTTCCTTCACCCAAATCTGATTGAAGGCATAAATTGATATTGAGTTTTGAGAATACATGCGATTTTGGCAATCGCTTGCCCAATTGTCTGTTACAAAGGCAGAGGGTAGGGATCATGAACTTTGATCTTATTTAGATGACCATAATCCACATGGGGAAAAAGGGAACCAGCAGCCTTCTTGGCAAAGACAATGGGGGATGCAACTGGGGAAGTTTTGTTTGAAGAGCCAACCCTTAAGAATATTGTCCAGACATGTACTAAGGGAAACCTCCTCCTCCACTGTATGCAGGTACATTGGGCAGATAATATTTACCACCTTCACTGTAGTTTTAAACCCCAAATTGAATTTGTATGTGGGGGAAGACAATCTGCTTTCTCAGAGTCAAAAATACCATGCTAACCCATCAAAGCATTTGGAAAATCTGATGAGGAGGCCCGCAGGGGTAACAAGGGAATTAATTGAACTGCAACCTTGAGCCTTAGTAAGAGTATCCACTAAAGAATACTTACCCTACTTCTGACCATTGGAGAATGATAGCATACTAGACCCAAGGTGAATCCTTACATGCTGCTGATGTCACCAGCCCACACCCAAAATTACCAGAAATATGAGGTTAGACGTTGCTGAAAAATGATCACAAAACTAAACTAGTGAACTGAGAAAGGCACTGGGCGCTGTACTATGTATGATGGAAGGGAGGCTACTAAGCGACCATCACCATAGGGCCCGAGTCTAGTTCAAGGTCAAGCCGATGAGCCAACTCTAGACTAATAAAGTTACCAACTTCTCCCTGTCCACCAAGGCCTCAAATGATACCTGGTATGCTCCAATACTAATTTCCATTGGTAATACAAAGTATACAGAATTCTGTTTATTGGCAGATACAGTCAGGTTTGTTGACAAGGAAGAGATTGCAAGTATATTGGGGGGAATCACAAGGTTTGCAACAGGGGCAGATGATTTATAAGCTGAAGTGCCCAAATATACTAATGTGGGTGCAGGGACTGCGGCAAATTTTATAATCAATATGGATACTGATTTGGAGCTGGGATCCAAAACCAAGGCCACCTTGGAGGCTATAAGCATGATAATCCCATTTTGGAGGGTAGGCCGAGTAAAGGTTGGAGACACTGGGCCTGTGCAACCATAGTAAAACTTCTCTACAACCCTATTCATCGAAAGAAGATGACTACTTTTGTGCCCACTTTGATAAAGAGGGTGGGAATGGCTGAAAATTAATGGAAAGTTGATTATCTCATTAGAACAGCAAAGTAAGTTTAGACTAGCCTGCCAGTCTGGATGATGTAGCACCCAAATGAAAATCCTGAATTCCAGATGCACTGCTGTTTAAACAACTATTATTTGAGCTTGGAGAAAAATCAACAGTGAGCGCTAAGAGGTCATACAAGTGAAAATGAGCTCAGCAACAAACCAGGCGATCACGGCCTCAGGGCCCATGGGCTCAGAATTTTGAACAATTGGATTGGGATGGGTGGTCTTAATTTCATCATGGACAAATAAGGATTTTTTGGGATATGGGATTTTTATTATATTTAAAAAATGGAAAATCAACTGTCAAAATTCTCAGTGTGTTATGACTGTTTATTTAGATAATTGGTTAAGGGAATAGCTTAATAACACTCAGGATTGGGGTCCTCAAGGAATCGCTTAACCTGGCAAACATTGAGTTGTATGGTAGAACAAATTTGCTTTTTCCTTTAAAATTGTTGGTGGTGTTCCAATTTGCTGTTGGTTTTACCTCAAAAGCCAAAATTGTGGTTTCACTGCATTTCTGACAGGCAGCGTGACATCATTTCACTCAATGGGTGAGGGGAACCTCCTAAGGTTACCCCACATAGGGGCAGTCCCAAGAGGTTGGAAATGGGTTTGGGATATCCAACCCACATGCACTGGTCTCTTTGGCATCCATTCATCCAAGCAAGATGCAATGAACAACAATTCTTTTTTCGAGGGGAGGGTTTTGGGCTGGCAGCAACAATTAACAATAAAGGTTCATGCCCGTTAAGCTTTGTCTCCAAAGTTTTTGAGGGAGTTTCAAATTGATAACAGCATTTCTCATTGGACCAATGCCATTGGTGAATTTCTCTGAGAATTTGTCATTGGAAACATATGTTCTATGGGTTACAAGCCTGTCAGGCTTTGTCCCTAATGTTTTTGAAGCAGGTTTCAAATTGACAACAACATTCCCCAATGGCCCAAAGCCATTGGTGAGTTTTGCCAAGTATTCGACACTTGGTTCCTTATTTACTGAATGAGCATGCCCTTCGGGCATTGTTGCCAAGGGTTTGAGGCTTTCATACCTTGATTTTGAGGGCTTGTGGCCATCAACTTCATATGAACCTTTAGGCCCATGGGAGTAGCGACTTCCAAATATCCTGATGCAAAAACCTTAATTCTCCATACTAATTTGGCATAGGTAATTTCAGGGACAGGGGGTGTAATCTTTAAAGGGAAAGCTGTTACCCATCATTCATCTACCACATGAGTGAGATTACTTGTGAGACGAGGGGAAAAACTTCCCTTCTTGGACCCTTTTTATGGAAAACGGGAATACTTCCTAGGCTAAGCAAAAGGAACGTACTCCCAGACTTACACAATGGGATCAATGGTTTTAGGTAAAATGGTTGATGTTTTAGTTAATCTAATAGTTTAATTGGTTTTAGCTGAGTTGATGGTAATTTTATTATTTATATAATGTTATTGATTTCCTAATTTCAATGTAGCCATCTACCAACATAGAAAATAATTAATTAGGATCATCTGGTAGAATTTAAATTTTATTCAAGGTGGGCTGACCTGGTTTCAAATGGGCTAATATCCCATAAAGATTCATTGGAATAGTAATTCCACGTTAAAAGTAATATCTATTTTACATGGTTTTCAGTTGATTTTCCTAATCATTCTATGCATTGAAATAATTATAGAAACAGGTATAAATATCTTTAAATTTTATCACAATAAAGAATCACATTATGGAGTTTAACTTCCTGTTGTGTTTATTATCTTTAAGTATAAGACATATTCTTTCCTGGGCGTTTTAGTCATAAATGCCAGGATGACTGATGACAACTGCCAAATCGATGAACCTTAAAAGTCTGAGAGTTACACTATTCTACCAGCCACCTGTCAGGGCTAAAGCAGAATCCCCTAGTTCTCAACAAATTGGTGATCTTTCTAGGGAACCTGAGAATGCCTTCCAGAGCCAGGCTGCAACCCTGACGTTAAAGAGACTCTACACAAGGAAAACCCTAAAGAAATTTGAAAATGGTCTGTTAAATTTTAACCAGATGGATTTCTCCAATAATTTAGCAAGATTTGGGATGAAATTGCCAATCCTAGCAGAATGGCTCACCCATTGAATTTTGTGGTGTTTTGTATGATTGCTTGATAATTGTTCCCAATTGGGTTGAGCCAAAACTAGTATTCCGCCAAGATTGGAAGTTGGGGTTTGTTGGGGCCAATTGATGGCCCAAAATTAGTATAAGGATCACTGCAACTAGTAGCTGAGGATAATTCATTTGTATTAATTATTCTATGTCATCAGAAAACTGACAATCCTGAGTTTGAGGCAGCTGAGGTTGTTTTCAGCGCCTCATATTTATTAATGTATATTGCCTGAGAAAGGTGATTCAATTGATTGACTAGGATAGCTAAAACATGTTGTCAGCAAGATGCCAAGTTATTATGAAGTTACCAAGTGATCAAGGATGTTTCCAGTGCATAATTACTAAGTCAAATCTAATTCAATATTTATTGAATAATAAATTTATATGGCTCACTGGTGACTGAAGGCTGAGGATAAAACTAGAACTAATCTTTGGTCATTGGGAAGGATGATGCGGAAGTGTTGACACCAGGGAAGAGAGAATTGCAGCTAGAGAGAGTGGTTATCTCAAAGGTCCAATGATGAGCTGATAGGTCAGCAATGGGCGCAGTAGCCCTATGTGCATATAAATACCTGATTCTTCCTTTTCAATAAACATCTCCCTTTGCCTAATCTCCCTTTTGATTTATGTTTGTATTTATTCTTGTTGGTTGGGGGTTAGGCTGGGGGATCTATAACTGGTTCAGGTGACATGCCAAGGGGTCATCTGGCGCTGCTGGACCTGTCACATAAGGTGAAATGGCAAGGGTCAGCCAGTCTTCATACTGGTTGGCCTATCAACCAGCAGAGCCCACTATCATGGGAAAGCAATTTTCTGACAGGGGTGCTCACTACAGGGGGTTCTGCTTGTTGGTGACATAGTAGCTGGTGGGTTGGTGAGGAGGTGGCGAGGATGTGCCAACAGTTTGGCCAGGGAGGGGGAGAGCACACTAGTGTGATCCCAAACTGGAGGTTAGATTTTGGAGATTGTTGGTGACAGGGGGGTGAGCCCTGGACACCTTCCCCACATTCTGAGGCTGGAAAGTAGGAGGAATACCATCTGGTTGATTGGTGGGAAATGTCGTAATTTAACCAGATGGATTCATCCAATGATTTAGTGATATTTAGGATTAAATGGAAAATCCTGGCAATATGGCTCATCAACTGAATTTTGTGATGTTTTGTATGATTGCTGATAGTTGCTCCCAATTGGGTTAAGCTGAATCTAGTATTCCGCTGAAATTGGAAGTTAGGATAGTTGGAGCCAATTGCTGGCCCAAATTAGTTAAAGGATCACTGACAACTAGTAGCTGAGGATGCTCCAATTTTATCAATTTATTATTTTTAGCAAAAAAACAAAAATCCCGAGTTTGAGGCGGCCAAGGTTGTTTCCAGTGTCTAATTTATTAGTCAACTTTAAATGTTGAATCTGAGCTGTCACCTGAAGAGAATAAAACCATGAGTAAGTAACTAATAAGAGTTAAAGCATGTCATTAGCGAGAAGTCAAATTAACCCAAGTTTATTAAGCGGCAGAAGTGGTTTCTGGAAAATAATAATTAACTAGAAGGTCAAATCCAATTTTGATGTTAATTCATATATAATCATTTATATGGCTCACCTGCGACTCAAGGCTGAGAATGAGCCAAAACTAATAATTGGTCATCAGGAAGGACATGGTGGAGGGTCAACCCCAGGGAAGAGAGAAGCGCAGAAAGAGAGAAAGAGTGGTGGGTGGAAGGTCCAGTGATGAGCTGATAGGTCAGCGACGTGCACAATAGCCCTTTGTACATATAAATACCTAATGCTTCCCTCTCAATAAACATCTCCCTTTGCCTAATCTCTCTTTTGATTTAAGTTTATATTTATTCTTGTTGGGTGGGGGTTAGGCTGGGGGATCTCCGAATGGTACAGGTGACATGCTAAGGGGTCAGCCAGCACTGCTGACCCCATCGCCTAAGGCAAAATGGTAAATGCTGACCAGTCTTCATACTGGTTGGCTTCTGACCAGTAGAGCCTACTATCTCCGGAAAGAGATTTTCCAACATGGTCCAATAGAAAAATGGTTAGAATCATTTAACTCCTGGGGTGATGACACTGATGTGATTGACTGTCACCAGCTCCACGAGGTGCCCAGCCTTCTAACAGGTGTGGCAAGGAGGTGGCACAGTGCCAACCTCATATTTGATACCTGGGGTGAATGGTAGGAGCGCGCTCATGCCAAGTTTCAAGTATCCACCACACAACTATGAGAGAAGTTTTGGCACATGTGCCTGAAGTATTATGATAACATCAACTATTTCCTGGACAAATTTAAAATCTACTTGGCAATGGAACCAGTATGGCACCTGATGCTGTGATGATATGGACCAACAATTATTGGAATGGTTTATTAATGCCTTTGAATAACCATACCTAAACACTGTCCTTGTTGCCCAATCATCATGCGCTGACAATGCCATTGAAGTCTGCTGCCAATATGCTCGCCTAGCCAGCTGTCAGCCTACAAAACCAACCACCATAAGGCTGGATCTAGAGGAGGACGAACTTGAGAGTAAAGCTACCACAAAGTTCCAGCATATCAGCCCTCCCTCTGAGTTTACCACGCAGATTAATGCCCTCTCAGAGCAAGTACAACAGCTCACTATGCTAGTACAAAGACAGCTCCCACAAAAGAACCTTCGCTGCCACAATTGTAATGAGCCTGGGCATCATTTCAGACAGTGCCAAAACCAATGCTTGCGGTGTAAAGTAGTCTATTTAGATTGAAGATGTCCTTCCAGAGCTAGTCAAAGAAATCATTATGCACCTCCTGCTCCTGGGAATGCAAATTTTTCCCAGTCTGTACCCTATCAGTACCCTAATATGCCACCAATGCCTTATGGGGAGCACCAGTAGGACCCTAACCGCTGTATCCCTATCCCTATTGTTGAATTTTTTGGTATATTGAGAGTGACTGGTTCTTCTTATAAAGTAAGACGGAGTTTTGAACGTCTATTGTATGAAGACAACAGACCAGATGGTGACTATAATTAAGATATAACTCCTTGGTAATTCTACTGGAAGTTGTATTATCCTGTCATTACTTAGATAATGGCACGCTGTCCTGATTTTCTTGATCCTAAGTAAAACCCAACGTAACACAACGTAAAGTATTAATATGAAAGCTTATAAATTAAATTATAGAACTGTAGGAATATTTGTTGTTTTTATTAGTTATAACTTGTATGTATATAGGGTTTGATGTTCACCACATCTTACCCATGACACCTCAATTTCGATGGCACTTGGTCAGAGAAAGTAATGAGTTTGTTTGAGGGTCTACAATCCGTTTAACTCAAAACATCCCAATCATCTCAGAGTTGGTCTCAAACTTGAAAATATATTAAAGACAAAATTTCTAATGCATCTGTAAATAGCTGAACCAATACTCATCTCAAGCAATTAGCATCAAATACTAAGGCGATTTGTACCACTAATTAATAATTAATTTGATCAAAAACTTAATTGACATTAAAAACTTATTTTGACATAGACCAACAAAGCCCACATGCCTGGGTTATTTAGTCGACTATTATTATAAATCTGACTAAACCAACAAAGCCCCCATGCCTGTGTTATCATAGTTGAATATTATTGAGTGGAATCGCTAGGCCACAAATCCCAAGTTCAGATATACTTAGGATATTAATAATTTATAATTACCAATGATTTATATCCAGTCAACCATTCAACACTTCCCCCTCCTTGACTGGATAAAGTGGAGGTATTCATTTTTTCTTGGTCACAACATCCAATTTTTCTCAATCTTCAGAATAGGTTGCTCAATTAATAGCTGAATGCTACAGTTATTTCATGCACTTTGCCTTCATTTCTTCTATGCCTGCTGAGGCTCTAGCAATCTTTGGCGATCTTGAACTAGCCCCCTTGGCTTCAATTTCACTCTTCTCCCCCTCCCAAAGATGAGTTTCCTTTTTTTCAATGACAACAAGGCTTCATTTTCAAATAAATGTTTATATTTCAATTATTTTTTACCTTTTCTATATTCTTACTGTTTTATTATTATTAATTTTAATATACACTATTTCTTATACCTTTTTTCATATTTTAATTTTTCTTTTTCACTTTTTTTATTGTTACTATTCTTTTTTATATGGAAGAAGGAATTTAGCATGTACTCAATTCACAACCCAGCTGCCTTGATCCTTTATAGTATATACATCTTCAGATGATTTTACCAATACAATAAATGGAACTTTTTAAAGTGAGGCAAGCTTGTGCGCGCGGCCTGCGCTATGAATATCACAATATACTACTAAGTCCCCTTCTTTAAATTTAGTCAATATAGCCTGTTTGGCATCGTCATAGCTCTTCTGAATAACTTTTTGACTAATTGTGTTTTAATAAGCTTCCAATTGTAACTTGATTAATGTCTTTGCCAGCTGCTCAACATAAATATTCTGACTAACTGCTTCAGTTGAACTGAGTACTGAATATAATAATGGAGGCAAAGATGTCTGTCTACCATACAGAAGTTGAAATGGAGAGTGGCCGGTACTGCTGTGATGTCCAATATTGTATGCAAACATGGTAGCACTAATAGAGGTAGCCCATTGTGAAGGCGCTAAGGCTGCGTTTTTGCATAAAATGCTGACTAGAGTGCCATTCACTCGCTCTACCATACCATTAGTTTCAGGATGGTATGGTGTTGATGGCACTCCTTTGATAGACATCAATTCATTTAGCCGTTATATCATTTGAGCAGTAAAATTTTTGCTATTATCTGTCAAGATCTTATGTGGGCATCCATGCTTGTAAATTACATTATCCATAATGAACTTGGCAGTAGTTAAGGCCCCAACATCTTGGATTGCTTTTGCTTCCATCTATTTCATAAGATGGTCAATAGCAACAATTATGTATTTGTTGCCTAGGCTGCTCACAGGCAAAGGGCCAACTACATCTATTGATATGGTATGCCAAGCCCAGTTAAGTTTGATTAAATGATACTTCACATCTGACTTCATAGGCTTTGTAATTTGACAAAAATGACATTTGTCAAGTACATCTTGGATATTGAATCGCATTGAATCCCAGTAGTAATTTGACTAAATTAATTCTAGCGTCTTAGTTAATCCTCCATGCCCCACAGCCTTGTGCACTTGTGTAATAATTTCCATTTGGTCAGAAGGTTTTGGGAAAATTTGACGCTGCCCATTGGGCCTGAGCTTGTATAAAACTTCATTCCAATATTCAGTGTCAGTTAATGCTTTTTTGATTGCCTTTTTCACTTCAGTTGGCTCGTCCTCATATTTCCAATTAATCATCTTTTTATGGAGCTCATCAGCTAAACTGCTCAGGACAGCTACAATGGGAAGTCTCAATAATCCATCTGCATTTTGATGGGCTGCCCCAGCTCTATGGATAATTTCATGGTCATAAGCTTGTAATTTTAAAGCCCAGCGGCTAAGTGTCCTTCAGGTTCTTTGAGGTTGTAGAGCCATCTTAATGAGCTGTGATCCATTACTACTTGAAACTTGGTACCATGAATGTAAACTCGAAATTGTTTACATGCGTAGATTACAGCTAAACACTCTTGTTCAGTCACTGTATAATTGCGCTTGTGCTTATTCAGCATTTTGCTTCAATAAGTGACTGGATGCTCCTCCTCATCCTCCCCAATCTGAGATAGCACACCCCCAATCGCAGTCAATGAGGCATCAGTTTGTATGATAAAAGGCCTCGTGAAATCTGGATATTGAAGGATAGGCGCTGAACTCATTCTGGTTTTCAAAGCTACAAAGGCTTGTTGGCATTCTTCTGCTCAGCAAAATCGAACTCCTCCTTGTAGCAAATGAAATAGGGGCTCAGCAATCCTTGTGAATCCTTCTACAAATCTTTGATAATACCCTACCATGCCTAAGAACACTTGAACATCCCTCATACTCGTTGGAGCTTGTATCTTGTTAATCGCCTCAACCTTTTAAGGTTGAGGCTGCAAGCCCTTGGAATCAATGATGAACCCAAGGTATTCCAATTGTCTTTTATAGAACTGACATTATCTAGGATTTATCTTCAGATTAACCTTCAATAGTCGTTCAAACACTTGTTCAAGGTGCTCCAAATGTTTGGAAAACGTTCGTGAGAAGACATTGATATCATCCAAGTAAACCAGTACACAAGGTTAATTTAAGATCTCTTAATATTGTATCCATCACTCTTTGAAAAGTTGCTGGCGCATTGCACAGCCCCTGTGGCATGCGCATTGGTTGAGATAGTCCTTGAGTAGCAATCATTGCACACTTCTCCTGTTCCTCCTTAGGCAATTCAATTTGCCAATATCTGGAGATAAGGTCCATGGCAGTAAATTATTTCGCTCCTCCCAGACAATACAAAGTATCATCAATTCTAGGCAACGGATAGGAATCCTTTTTCGTGATGGCATTTAGGCGTTGGTAATCAATCATGACTCAATTACTGCCATCTTTTTTCTTTACGATTAAAACTGGACTGGCCCACAGGCTTTTTGATGGCACTATCATTCCGCTATTAGCAATTTTTCTAACTCTTCACTGACTATTTTGTCGCTAACCCTAGGGCGCCAAATTGGCCTCATTCTAATAGGTGCATGGTCCCCAGTGTCAACAAAATGCTGGACTCCTTTTGCACAACCTAGATTTTGATCATCTTTGGCAAAAATTTTGGAATATCGTTCAAACAACTCTAGTGCTTCATCCTTCTGTTGTTCTGATAATCTGGTAAATGATTTTTGAGGGATCACAGTATGTGCCCCAAGGGTTTCATTTGGTAATCCTAGCTTGCATAAATCACAAATTTGATAGCTGATTTTAATTCATCCTTTGGTAACAGATGCATGAATGCAACCACTTGATATTTCTTGACCTTAATAGTTCGTTTTGTTAGATTAGCTAATAGGACATCAATTTTACCATGCCCTGGTATAAGTATTCCAGGTGCTACGCAAGGTTCCATATGAGAGAGATGCCACGGGGACATAACCTCACCATATAGTCCCTCTGGAATATCCAGCGTGGTCCCAGTCTTCATAACTAGTTGATGGCCTGGAGCTATACTTTCATCCTTATTCACACGTAGAGGTATTCCTTGATTTTCATTTATAGCATTTGGCATAGAACGGCTTCTATTTCCTCACTTAATATATCCTATTGGTATTATTCCATCGGCATAAGATATATTAATAGAGTTTTGATGATGGCTCATGGGCTTCATATTGTCATGAGAGTAATAAATTGGAAGTGATTGACCTAATATTGTTAAGACGTTTTCTTTAAAATTGCATGAAATTCTATAGGTCCTTAAAAAACTCATTCCAATTAAGATGTCATAATTGGTGTTCAGAAGCATTATTGTGGGTGCTGCTACTACTAAAGCTCCAAATCGCAGTGGCAAGGAGCTATATGCTCCTTCACTCTTAGTGCTGTTGAGACCGCGGTTACATACTCCTTATGATGGTCAATGTCTGGTGCAATTTTCAGTTTCTTCACCAACTTCGAGGAAACAATGTTTATAGGTGCTCCACTATCAACAATAGCAACAACTTTGACCTTATTGACCAGAATATCCACATAAGTGCACTCAGAGTAGTAGGAATCGATAGAAATTACTAAGTGAATATGTGAAGAATCCAGAGAATTAAGAGTGTTATTCAGAGTATTTCCAATGCTAGGACGTTCATGGATGAATTTGTCAATTGGCATTGCTATATTGACCCCTTTCAGACTTGTAGTATCAGATGCATTACTCAGACCTTCTGCTGGAATATTTTCAATTATCTGTTGTACATACGGTTTAGCTACTACTTCAAAGGCCTCAGGCATGACAACCTTACTCTGAGATTAGGTTACAGCATGTACATTTGTAGAATCTTCATTAGGTACTATAATAGAATTTGTTTCATCATTAAGCAAGGCCCCGTTGCCTGCATTTTCTTGTCAATCAGACAGGACTAGTTTTTCCAGTACAATAGAGCATCCCGCATCTATTGTGCTTGCTCTTTTCCCTTCTCCTGTACTTTATCAGGAAGGACCACATTGACACTGCGTTGACAGCATTGAAAGGTGAAGTGTCCTTTGAGGCTACATTTATATCAGATAGTATGATTCATTGAGCATGTAGGCTTGGTATCTGAGTTCTGTTCAGTTTTCACAGGCAAATCAATTTTAATCTTATTATTGACTTCAATGAGTTTCCCCACAGAGGCAGGTCCTGATTTGTACCCAGTATTTGGATGACCATAATTCTGTGAACATCTACGAAGATAGTCAACTAGTTCAGATGTTGTAAGATTTTGTATAAAGGCAGGCATTAAAACGTTTGATAAATTTTGGTAAGGTTGTACCGCATGTTCTAATGCAATCTTAGCGTCAAAGTCAACCATAGCCTTGGCGCCTAAGAGAACTTGCGCTTTGTGATAGAATCAATCTGCAAATTTGTCAATGGCTTCATCTTTTTTAAATCGAATATTCAAAATTTAGATTTTCTTGTCAACATTTGTTCTGGACCTCTGAATTTGTAAAGCACAGCCTCTTTGACTTCAGCGTAAGTTGGTTTTTATTGATATGGGCCATAATTAACTCAATGCTCCACTGGTCCAAGCAGTTAATCATAGTAGCTGCTTGATTGCAATCGCTGGCCCCATACATAGCTAATTCAAAACGTTTGATAAAGGTGGTGATACTTCCATTTTTGTCAAATATAGGCAGGTTTGCTGGCTTGTAATTATCTCTTTCCCACCCTGAGTTATCAGAATTGCTTCTTTGTTGACTCAGGCCAGATGCACTAGGGCGTTGAGGCACTGAATCATGGCTGGAAGAACTTGGGTTAGCTAAAGCAACCATTCTACTGGGCATCTGCCGATGTGGTACTGCATCTACTTCAGTGATTACTTCTGAAGCTTCATCTTCATAGTATTCAGAAGCATTTCCAGTTGAATGGTTTGTAGCATATTGGCAACGCCCGTCATCCAAATTTCATATCTGCTCATTAATTTCATTCTCCCAATTAACACAATTTTGAATCTTTAACTTTAACTTTGCAATTTCCTCATTAAAAGTAGTGGTTTGCAATTGCAAATTGGAAATCACTTGGTCTTTTTCCTTAATTGTCTTTTTACACTGATTCACTTCTTCATGCAGAAGATCATTTGACTCATTAATATCAGTGACCTTCTCATTAATATTATCAATCTGACAATTGAGACGATCAATAGAATTTTGAATTTTTCCATTTTCTGCCCATTGGCCTTCAAATCGTGTTTGCCAATAATTGATTTTTTCAATATACTCATCCTTCATCTGCAAAATTTGGGCGCACAGTTGTCAATACTGATTACAAACTTCATCATTAGTATTTAACTGTGCCTCTTGAGCTTTGTGATTAAGCCTCATGAACTCTGAAGCATTAATTGAAGTTTGTGTGATGTTGTTAACTCTAGTTTTGGTAATTCCTCTTTCTTCTAAGAAATTGCCAAAGATAGGATGTAATCTATCATTTAGCTCTTGTGCTAATTCTGCCACTCTGTCATTAGCCCAAGTAGCTAGATTATAATTTTCTTCCAAGCTAGAACGGATTTCAGCAAAGTTGGCCTCTAAACGCTCATATAAAACCTGGGCCGCCTGGCTGGAGTTTTGTGAGAAGTTAACCAACTCAGAAATGGCTGCATGATGGCGAGCAATTGTCATCTGAGAATTTCTAGAGGTGGGATGTACAAATTTAATTAGGTATTGGGCAATATTCTCTATCCCAATTAAATTATTTCTGACTTGATATACACTCAATTGATGATGAGCTAGATATCTCATCCACAGCACATCTTGCTGACGTTGACAATAGAAAGGATTACTGCTGATGTCCACAGGCCCTTGTCCCATTTGGTATCCTCATAACAACTGATGCTCGAGTCATTTAAGTTCTTCATGTGAAATGGGCTCATCAGGATTAGTAATGATAGGTACATTGTTCAAATTAAGTTAAAACACAGTCATTTCCGTATTCCCATTAGGTCCAGCAATAGTTCTAAATAATTGATTAGGACTACTCCCATACTCACTGTAGTCACCATCTGCGTTCCCAGCCATGAGCGCTACTTGTTGAATTTTTTGGTATATTGAGAGTGACTGGTTCTTCTTATAAAGTAAGACGGAGTTTTGAACGTCTATTGTATGAAGTCAACAGACCAGACGATGACTATAATTAAGATATACCTCCTTGGTAATTCTACTGGAAGTTGTGTTATCCTGTTGTTACTTAGATGATGGCACGCTGCCCTGATCTTCCTGATCCTAAGTAAATCCTCAATGTAACACAACGTAAAGTATTAATATGAAAGCTTATAAATTAAATTATAGAACTGTAGGAATATTTGTTGTTTTTATTAGTTATAACTTGGGATAATTTATAAGGTTTGATGTTCACCACATCTTACCCATTGTTGAATATTTGAGCAGTAGACGAATGGCTGGTCCTTCTTTGTCCATGGGGCAGAGTTTCAGGCGTCTATTGTATGAGGACAAAAGATAGGATGGTGATTTAAAACTTAATTTAAAGCTTATTGTTGGCACCTCAATAGTATACATTGTTGTTTCACTTGGACGATGGCATGCCGCCCTGATCTTACTGATCCCAAGTAAAAATTGACTAATATAAAAAATGAATGTACTAAACAAAAAAGTTTATAAATTAAATTATAAACAAATCCAGTAGCGAAAGGATACTTTATTAGTGTAAATACAAAGTTTATTTATAGGGTTCAATGTTAACCACATCTTACCCATGACGCCTTACTTTCAGTGACCCTTGGCCATGTAAAAAGTTTGTAATGATGTCTACAAATACTTCAACTCAGGGCATCATGCTCAGCCTCAGAGTCAGAGTAAACACCATCATCATCATCCTTGAAATGGCATTTCGTCATACCTTCAAAAATAGCTGAACTGATTCACTTTCATGTGCAATTGGCAGCACATACCAAGGTGATTCATATCACTAATTAGTAATTAATTTGATCAAAAATTTGACTGACATTAAAAACTAATTTTACATAGACCAACAAATCCCACATGCCCAAGTCATCAAATCAGAACTTAAATTTAAGTTTGACTTAAACAACAAAGCCCTCGAGCCCATGTCATCATAGTCAAATATAATTAAGTGAAATCACTAGGCCGCGAATTCTAAGTTTTGCATAAGCTTAGAATATACTTGGTCCATAATTGCTAATATCTGATATGATCCATAATAAGTTTCTAAACAGCTAACCTTATTATGTCCCTATCAAATATGATGATTAGGTCCAGTCAATTACTCAACACCCATGACACCTCAATTTCAATGGCACTTGGCCAGAGAAAGTAACAAGTTTGTTTGAGGTTCTAAAATCCATTCAACTCAAAACATCCCAATCATCTCAGAGTCAGTCTCAAACTTGGAAATATATTCAAGACAACATTTATAACACGTCTTTAAATAGCTGAACTGATACTCATCTCAAGCAATCAGCAGCACATACCAAGGCGATTTGTACCACTAATTAATAATTTGATCAAAAACTCAATTGACATTGAAAACTAATTTTGACATAGACCAACAAAGCCCACATGCCTGGGTTATTTAGTTGACTATTATTATAGTTCTGACTAAACCAACAAAGCCCCCATGCCCATGTTAAAGTAGTCAAATATTATTAAGTGGAATCGCTAGGCCACAAATCCCAGGTTCAGATATACTTAGGATATTTTTGATTTATAATTACCAACGATTTATATCCAGTCAACCATTCAACACCTATACAACTCCACCACCAAATAACTAATATGGGATGGGTACAATGCCTTACCAGCATCCCTATGTTGGGCCACCACCCAGACAGTCTCAGCCCCCACTCTGACAGATTTTGTACTCATCAGTAAAGCCTGAAACAGAACAAGCCTGACAACTCTTGTTGGCAGAAATATATGCTTCTGAAAAACGGAAAAAAGAAAATTATTCAGACACAATAAATATGACCCAACCAAAAGAATGAGAATTGACGCCCTTTTAACCCAGAGAAGAAAGAACCCAATGAACAACATGGAGTACCTATGGAAGACTATGATAAACCTAGAAAAAAAAAGATGAAACCTCTATTCAATTACCTGAATTTGCCAAGCAGGCTATGGAAATCCTGCAACCCCACACTACCAAAGTAATACAGCAGTTGTCCCTACAGAACCCACACAGTTGTGAAAAAAAACAACTGACGCAAAATTTCAAGTACCACAACAACCTATGATGTCAGTTCCTAATACAGTGTCATACCAACCTAAAGGGGTCTCAGATACAAAGATTTTAGAAGAAACAATTATCCCAGTCCCCCTTAAGGACTTGTGCAAGTTCATCCCGGCACTATGACAAGACCTTCATCAAGCCATTGGTCTAACCCAGCTTCAAAATGGAGGTCCAAAACAGGAATCCCTAATCACCAATTCAGGAGCACCCCGCACCATGAGGTCCCTCTTCAGATATTCAGTGCCCATCCTCCTTAATACATGCTCTTCAGCAAATATTGTGATAAAGAAATTTCTTCTGGACATTAGATATGGGACATCCTTCATAGCGGCATGGTTTTCCTGATGGCTGAGGGAAACTTAAAAAGCTTGTTGTGGTCAAAAATTTGACCTCCCTGTGGAGATAGCAGGCAAAATCTGCTGTATTGACGCAGTAGTTTTTGATCACAATCACTTCCAGTTGCTGCTTTCCTGAAAGGCCCAAAAGAAGTTTGAACTACACACCAATTTAAAACAGACCAATGCTTTATGCAGACAGAAAAAGGAATGAAGCCCCTGACTGTTACATATTCTTACCCAGAGAGGCCATCTGACACCCCCGCGCAACTGTCTACCTGCTGGTGTGATGAGTTAACAGAAAAAATTAACTCCCTAACCCACTTGGAGGATCAGCAAAAGGATAGTTTATCACATATATAGACAATTTTAAACGCTTTTCTGCCATGATGTTGATGATGTTCCACTTTCAACCTTAGTTTCACACCAGATTGAAGTTGATGACGCTAAACCATTGCCAGACAACCCTACTGCCTGTCACAAGCTCAAAAATTCTTTGAAGTAGAGATCAAGAAAGTGCTAGCCAGCGCCCTAATTTGCCCCTCTCAATCACTGTGGGCGTTTTCTGTCGTAATTGTCCCCAAAAAGAATGAAAAATCCACTTGTGTGTTGACTACATCCCTCTAAGCTGAGTAACAAAGAAAAATGCATACCCAATGCTACTGATCACAGACATCTTTAATACCATGGGAGGCGCACAGTACTTCACCAATATTGATTTGTTTTCTGGATACTATCAATTGGCAATGGAGGAAGAGTTTATCCCAAAAATGGCGTTTTTCACCAAAATTGGATAGTTTGAATACACTTGAATGCCCTTTGGTCTTACTGGAGCTCCTAAAACCTTCCAAAAGATTATAGATAAGTTAATCCGTGGAATAACAAGCTGATGTGTCACTGTTTACCTTAATGATATCACCATCTATTCCACTGATTTCAATCAACACCTGAAGAATCTAGATGCAGTACTTCATTGAATTAAGGAAGCAAACCTTGGCATTAATGAGTCAAAGCTGATACTCTGCACTATAGAGCTGAAGCTTCTAGGGAACATTATCTCATTAGAATGAAAACGCACTGACCCCTCTAAGGTGGAAGCCATTTCTACATGGCTCATCCCAAACAAATCAGCTATACTACTGAGCTTTTTGGAAACCATCAACTACTATTAGGCCTTTATTCCAAACTTCAGCAAGGTAGCTTTTCCATTGTACTGAATCCAGATGAAGGGAACCCCTTGGGACTTCAGTGATGCTGCCTGTCAGGATCAAGGGGTTTTTAACCACTTTCCCCTTTTTAATTAAAGGCCAGGAAACCCGAAGTTCCTAGGTTCTGGATCTTTTAATAATTTCTTTCTTTAACCGGAAAGTCTTTCCTCCAGTTAACATCCTTGGAATTGTTAATCCTAACTATTAATTTTTCTCTAAATAAGTAGGGTAAGCCGATTTAGCTTAAAATGGGCAAAATAGATAGTTATCTTTATTTGCTTAGAAACAAAATTATAAGTGAGATCTGGGAGGTTACCTGGTCCATCTCCATGCATACTAAGCCAAGATATATTTTTCATTTCCTAATTGGAATTCATTTGCCGCATAGATTGGGTTTAAACCCCGATTTTAGGGCTTAAATTCGTCGGTGATTATCCCTGATACTGTTTTCAGCTACTTTGATGTCTCAGGTACAATTCTCGTCATCTACTTCATCTGAATCTCTGATTTGTGTAGGAATCATGACACTGCCCACCAGAGTTTTGTCAGCCTGAGAAATGCATTCATTTAAGCTCCCATCCTGATCTTCCTAAACTTTGGTAAAGAATTTCATGTGTTCACAGATGACAGTGGTTCAGCCATTAGGGCTATTCTTACACAGCTATAAGGAAATAGATACTGTCTGTTGGATTCATTTAAGGAATTTGCCCCAGCGGAATACAACTACTCAACATATGAGAAAGAGGTTCTGGATGTGGTGTTTGCTTTTTGTAAATTACATTATTATCTGTTGGACTGGTGGGTTACCATATTTACTGACAAGTCAGAATTAAGATTTCTGCTAAATAATCCCATCACAAATGGACGCTGAGTAAGCTGGAGATATGAGCTAATGGAGTTTAATTTGAAATTTGTGCACCTCCCTGGACGGCTCAACGCAGTAGCATATAGGTTATCACCATGTCACAATAATCCAGCGGGACCAGCAATCTTCTATATAGGGGAGATTGATCTTGAGAAAGTTCTCCTGCAGATATGGAAGTTCCTAGAAGATTTTGAAGTGCCAATTGATATACAGGCTAAACCATCATTCAAAAAACGTTGTTCAAAATTTCTAACATTTGAAGGGAACCTGTATATATGCACCAAAGTATCAGAGGCTCAGGTGGTTCCAAGAAATCAATGCATGCAGCGGATGAAGGAAGCCCATGATGACGCTGGACATTTTGTGTATAAGCCACCTGGTTGAGACTCTTTGCTGTATACTGGTAGACAAATTCCTACACTGAAGTCAGTAATTATGTATCCACATTCCAAGCCTGCAAAGTCTTTGCTAAGTCAGGTGCCCAGAAGCCCCTGAACCCTAAAGCAATGCTTAGACTATTTGAGATGTGGTGCCTTACCTTTATAGGACCTTTAAGAGTTGCCACTGATGGATTAGAGCATATTCTAGTAGCTACTGAATACTTCAGCCGTTGGCCTGTTGCCAAATCAGTTTCATGAGCTGATGCAGCCACCACAGCCCAGTTCCTATATGAAGTGATATATACTATCTATGGAACACCTCACATTGTCCTGACTGACTGGGGGTCACATTTCAACAATAAATTAATTGAGGAAATGTTGGCCCAGGTATGCACTCATCACTCCATGGCAAAAGCAAAAAACTCTCAGTATAATGGCCTAACTGAACGGATGAATCAAACATTGATGCATGCCCTGGAATGGAGCATCACAGACAACCCTGATTAATGACCTGAACAATTAGACGCCGCCCTTTGGGCATACTGAGCCAAAATCCATAGTACTACCAAGCGTATGCCATATGAACTGCTGTTTGGAATTAAAATTTAGTCTAACCCATTGGCCAAGCAACTCATCAACCATTTCTTATCAATTTGCCACCTAAAACGGTCTGACATAGTGAAACTGGCATAAGATCATGCCCATCAAATGAAGACCAACTATGACAACCACCTCAAACCCATACTAATTTTACAGTAGAAGACCTAATCCTCCTGCATTGAAATGAACTTATGAACTCCTGCTCCAAGAAAACTCACCCACATTTCAAAGGGCCGTTTAGAGTAGTTAAAGTACTTCCCTATGGAAACTCTAACCTAGAGTCCCTTAACAGAATGCCATACCAGTCAATTATCAATGGCAACCGCCTCAAACTTTACCAATATAAAAACAAATAGGGGGAGTGTCAAACAGATTAATAATTCTATAATAATTCATTGGAATAGTAGTTCCCTTTTTGATGAATATTCATTTTTTATCTTAATTTCAGTTGATTCTCCTAGAAAATTATAGGCACTGAAATATCCCTAGAAACAGGTATAAACACCTTTGGTTCTTATCACAATAAATTATCTTATTATAGAGTTTAACTTCCTGTTGTGTTTATTACCTTTAAGATTTAAAAAGTGTTTTTCCCTGAGACTTTATAGTCATAAATGCCAGGATGACTGATGACAACTGCCAAATTGATGACCCTGAAAAGCCTGAGAGTTACACTATTCTACCAGCCACCTGTCAGGGCTAAAGCAGAATCCCCTAATTCCCTGACACTGGGGACAATACCGCACCAATTAAGGAGAAATTTGATGAATAGGAAAGGAGGATAAACCCCAGAAAACCTCCACGTGCAGAATTAGATAGGCCAGGAACTCCATGTATTGCCTTGCTAATTGCTATCTCTGTTCTATGCATTGGTGCAAAACACCAACACAGTCATAATTGTCCCCTACTAAAAGTTTATATACCTGGATCAAACTTTGGAGGTACATCTGGTAAACTTTAAACCCACAAACAAATCTGTGTTAAATTGGGCATCAACAAGAATTCACTTAAACTTTTCTTTATAAAAGTATCATTCTGTTTATTTATTTATATATAATATGCTTTATCTCATGATCAAATTACCAAGGATCATCAAACATTGCACAAATAATTTATAAAGTTTGTGAATGGTAATATGCTATTTTTTAATAAAGTCATATAAATTTTAATAAAAAGTTCTATATATTGTCTAAATCATATATGTTTCTAATGGTTACCATATAGCAATCTAGTTAAGCATTTTCATATTTATCTAATTTGATAGTTTCATAGTTTCTGATTAGTGTTTGGTAGTTTTGGCTGTTTTGTAATTTCAAAAATTGGTTTTTGCTGAGTAGCGGTTTATTTTTTGGTTGATTTGATAGTCTCAATAGTTTTGGGCAAATGATTGATGGTTCAGTTAATTAAGCAGGCTTAATTGATTTTGCTAAGTGGTTAAAGGTTAGAATATATATAGGCTTAATAGTTTCTGAACCTATTGATGACTATCTACCGTTATCTACTTAAAACATATTCACTGACGTACTGACATACTGATGTACTGACTGACATCTGAAACCTTTCAGTCTGATAAGGTCAATCTATCTGAGTGAGTAGGTAAAAATGGCGAATCTTATCAAATCTGAAATTATCGAGCCTGATGGATTCAATCTATTTGAGCAAGTGGACAAAATTGACATATTATCTCAAAATTCACCAAATTGCTCACCTGAAGCTAGTCAAGTATAATAAGACTAATCAGTTTAGGTAAGTGGGTTTAAGTTGGCAATTATTATCAAATCTGAAACTATTGAGTCTAATAGATTCAATCTACATGAGCAAGTGGGTGAAAATTTGAAAATATTATCTCATAATTCACCAAATTGCTCACCTGAAACTTTTTTAAATTTGATAGGTTCAATCTATTTAGGCGAGTAGGTGAGAATTGGAAAGTATTAATGAATAATTTACCAAATTGCAAACCTGTATTAAATAAAAATTAGTGTTCAAGTATTAAGTAGACTAAGTAAAGCTAGGATAATCAGCTCACCAGCCATGAGGGCAACAGGGAAGCTGTTAGTCCAAGTGGCTCAAGAGTAATGCTGGCACAGCCTATAGGCTATGTCAGTGTGAGCTTATAAATAAACCCAAGCAACGCTGGGAAAATTTTGCTTGTATTATATAAAACTAATGAGGAATTATAGCTCTAAAACACATTAATTTAAGCTCCACTGATGCACTTAGTATAAGTTATTGTTGTGAATTGATTACATACAGCTTTTAACAATAATAACATGTAAATTAGCTATATTTTTTAGGTATTTTAGCCAACTTTAGTTATTTACCTAAATATTAGAATAAAATATAAAGGTTTATATTACTGCTTATTTTAGTGATAATACCCCCACTTAAATTGCAATTTTTATAATTTTTGTTCAAAGGTGAGCATTTTAATAGTTTTTATGGTTAAATAAAATGTTTACTAGATCGTTGTTTTTATTAGCCACGTTTAATTGTAATTTTATGATTTTATTATATAGATAAGAATGTTAAGAGGTTTTAGTTATTTTGGGTTTAGGAAAAACGTTCATAGACAAATATTTTTAGCCTCACTTAAATTTGCATAATTATAACTTTTAATACAAATGTAAGATTTTTAAATAGTTTTTGGTTATTTAGGAAAGATATGCAATAAATATTTGTTTTTATTAGGTTAGCAGTAAAAAGTAATTTTAGTTTCTAGTTTTTAGAGTCAGCATGATAGTCTTAGATTTTAAGTGTGCTATTAAGCTCATTTCAAGGTAAGCTTTTTACTGGTTTCATTTATTTTTTACTATCTATAGCTATCAATTTATTAAATTTGTTATATGTTTATTTCCAATATAATCATCTGTGATCTGATTAGTTTATTGTTATATTCAAGGTATTTGTTTGATGATTATACTTATCTTTCAATAGACGTTTATTTCCAGTATGATCATTTTACTCATCTGATATGATTGCAAACATCTTTTTAAGGTGATTTGCTTCTTATTTGGCAGTATTTTTAGTAAATTTATTATTTTAATGTCAGCATAACCATTGTAGTTGTCTATGTTTACTAACATTATCAAGGGTAAGTTTTATAATATTTTTATTTAATATATTATAAGTAGTAGTTTTGTTTATTTTTTTTACTTTAAGCTGTTACCATCCTAAACATTTGCTATATCATTTTTCAAGGTAATTTTTGGTCTTCTATACTTGATCTACTATAATATTAATATATGTATTGCTTATTTTGAGCTGTGATATATTGGTGGCTAATAAAATTATGCTTAGTCTTCTCCAGTTTAAATATTTTAAACAATTTATTCAGTATCAATAGTTAAAAATTTAAAGGG
This sequence comes from Massospora cicadina, assembly GCA_022478985.1. Taxonomy (NCBI): domain Eukaryota; kingdom Fungi; phylum Entomophthoromycota; class Entomophthoromycetes; order Entomophthorales; family Entomophthoraceae; genus Massospora; species Massospora cicadina. The sequence goes on from JAKSZP010013499.1 coordinate 61,861, forward strand.
TGGTTATCCAGGCAGGAAAAACTGCTTCCACCCTAGTGCAGATTTTGAGTTCAAAAACCTGTAATGGCTAGAAAAATTGCCAGTGTGGTATATTTGTCCCAAGGTTGACCCACCTCAAATATAAAAAATAGTTATAAAGTTTAGAAATTTTTTTTGCCTTTATTATATTATGACTTTGTTAAGTTGTTTTCTCTTTTAATGGTTGGCTTATCCTATTACCTATTCATTTAGTTTCCACTATACTTCACCTAAATTAAATAGCCTTGAAAATCTATATTTTAATCTGAACTAAAGCTTTTGGTTTAATGATCATACTCATATTGTTTAAAGTTTTTAGCTTAATTATATTATAGAGTTCTTATTTGGAGTTATGCTACTATTTCCCTACCCACAAGGATGACAGAAAAGTTTTTAGTCCAAATTTCACAAATGATGGTTTTATGATATAATACCATTATATCATAAGTATTTTGAACCTTAGAGCATTGCTCAGATTTATGATTTTAATAGTAATAAGTTAGTTCACATTCCATAAGGGCAACAGCATAGATGTTAGTCCAAATGGCACAAATGATAGTTTATATGGTGTAAAAATTTATGGGATTGATTATTTTTATCCAATAACCCCTATAAACTTATTACTTGCACAGGTTCAGGTTTTATGCAATTTGTCCACATTGTATAATAGTTGATATGATCAGTTGATGATAGTATGCCAAATATTATCCGTAATTAAATGGAAGTCCTAGATCTCAGCCCAATGCTCAGCCATTATTTCCTCTTAAAATACTTGTGATGTCTTAAATTAGGGATTTGTTCCTTCATAACATCTAAACCAATCTTCTCTTAGATTTTTGTTTACAGTTTCTGTTTTGATACACAGTCAGCAGCAATCCTCAATCTGATTCCGCTTCTTCTCTGGATCTACGCTCAGATCCTTACTCTTTTCCTTAAAGAGTCTTACAGTTATTGCATACAAAATAATATCTCTGAGAAAGATTAGAACAGTGAGATGATGATAAAGCTTACTAAGTATATCTACTGTATACTCTAGTAAATGTGATAGCCTAGTAAATACTATAATACTATATGGTAAAACTATTACTTCTTATTAATGAATTTTATGAATTTATAGTGGGGGATTTGGTGCCCAACCATCATTTGACACCTCTTTGATGAAATGGCAGCCGTTGCCATTGGATCACCCATCCTTGGCTCATCAGCGATGGTCTTCCCCACCCTGGCTAGGATTCCGTCATTGGACATCCTTGAGACCTAAAATGAAAAGAGTCAGAAAACGTGTCCCTAACATTTTCCTCTTGATTTAAGCAAACCAGCCATATTTGGCAAGCAACCTGCTTAGGTAATGGTAATTGTTACCCATTAAGGCAGGTTGTGAACCAACTGATCAATTTGCTAGTTGCAGGCAGCATTACTCACCTCACAACTTACTCCTTAAATTCCCAATCAGTTGGTGATGAAACCTGTCCAATCCCAATCAGTACACCTGATAGTTAATCAACTATCAGATGTCCCTATTTCTTTGGCAACTCTGCCCAATAAGATCTTAAGCATTTGTCCATATTGATCCCTGACAGATCCAACCAGGCGAATAACCTAAAATCCCATGAACATAGTTACCCCAAAATCAGGGTCAACCAATTTCCAATTCACCTTACATCAAGAAGTTATCCCCTAGCAATTCCTGTTATTCTAGCCAGCTGGGAATATGGGCAAAAATCTAAACACATCCCCCTCTTGCCTAGATTTCCAGCGAGAAAAGGACTGGGGCAGGAGAACACTGCTTTGGACACTCAGTCAAGTACTTTGTTTGCTCAAGCAGAGTATGATCACCAGTGCTCAACACTGCTCAGGACAACCTTTGGCATGCGGCTCTCTTTCTCTTCCTCCTCACTACTGCCTACTCAGAGTGCGGTCCTCATGATATTCTGTCATGCCAGGATAATCAATTTACTCATTATGATATTAGTCCCAGGATTTGATTTTCCCCCCGTCAGGGCATATGACTCACTGTCATATTCAGGATTTTTGGTCCAGCGTCCTCAATTTTCTGATTTTCTCCTCATCCTAGACAGGAGACTCTTGCCATCAATGTTCATTTCACATCAATTAAGAATGCTCACTTATGTACGCCATTGTTAATTTTTTCTCATAAACCTCTTGGCTTAAGTCATTCCTAATTCTTCCCTTGGAGAGCTTATCTCATTAAATTTGAAATTAATTTCTCCAAAATTGGAGCTTAATTGATTTCAGATTAAATAATGTCGACTATCAATAAGTCTGACATCCCCCTCTTGTCCAGTTCATATGTTGAATTCTGATCATGTACCAACAGCTGCTCAACAGTTTGTCTGATCAAGATCTTCAGCTCTTTCAGCAGATGAGTTGGGCTGCATGAAGAACCTCTTCTATGGTCCTTCCAGGACTTACACTCCTAGTCTGGCTCCAGTGGCTAGTCCTTCTGTGGAATTACCTGAAATGGTAACCAGCCCAACTGAATCCAGATCAACAATTGTCTTGAACAACATGCGGCTGTTTTTTTCTCTGTCATCGATTCCAGAGTTAGATTCTGAGACTCTTCTGGATTTGGCTCCTTTTGCATATGCACCTAACATCCTTTTTGATGCTCCTGAAATAATGCCCTTTGCTCTTGATCATTCCTTCCTTGCCAAGTTTGAACTTGCTTTCAGAGTTCCTCTTATGACTCAGTCAATACTACAAGAAAGCTATCTTGGCCACCAAACTCACCATTGGGACAGCGTGCGTTTTAGCTCCCCTATGAAGAATTAAGGGCCCAAGTCACTGAGGCTTTATTCATAGCACTGAATTCTTCCAATCTTGAGAACATCCTAGATCAGGATATTGCAGCTTATGCTCTTCACTTTGCCAGCCAAGTTCTTCAAAGTTGGGCCATGAAGCTTCCAGCCTCTCTAAGATTTAATTGCTCTTCCTTCTTCAGCTTCTGAGAAGCTCGTAGTCATCATTTTCAGGATGCCATTTGTGCCTTTCACAACTATCTCGTTTCTTGCACATCCCATCAGTACCTTCCGCTGATGGCTTTAATAAGGTGAATGATTTGGTAACCCTTGTCTAATATCCCTTGTTTGCTGCCAGCCCATACGTCCAGTGTTCTTGACAAAGCCCAGCGGCAAGTGTTTAATACTAATCTTCCAGCTCTGGTACTTTAATGGGATTACTTGTGGTTATTCACCAACTGCCTCTTCCTGTACTGTCGCTTCCCTCCAAGCTCCAGGGTTTTGTGTTTAACTTCTTCTGACATCTCAATTTCCCTTCCCCTAGTCAAATTCTTGCAGGGATCTGCATCCTTTTAATGAAATTGGTTTTGTGTAGGTTTAGCCCTCACTAGCGTCCAATCTCACATGGATTTTGACAGGCTATTCACTCCTACTGCAATCCGTCCTCCCTCCCCCAAGAGGCGACATAAGCAGAATCATCCCCAAATTGAGGATAATTAATAAAAATAAAATTATAAAAATATCAATTTTTCTATGCAGTTTTTAAGAATCTCTTTTTTCCCATATCTTTATCAATATTTTATTTTTTTCTTTTTTTCCATGGTATTTGGCCTTTTTTGGTTCAGCGGTCCATCTTTTTTCCCAAACTGGATCCTAGGTGTTCTTAGACCTACCAGTTTTCTATGGTTCAAAGGTCCTTCTTTGGACTTGACCTAATCATTAGTACACAACCAACTTAATGATTCAGCAGTCCTTTGGGAACTCTTTTTTTATTTTTTCATCAATCTATTGCTTCAAATACTTAGCATGGACTTGATTTACTATTCTTCCATCCAAGAGGTTCTTGATAGAGTAGGCGTCCGTCGCCATCTTGGTGATAATCTCAAATGGACCTGACCACAACGCATCCATTTTGTTTCTTCTCTCAAAACCATGCATATCACAATAGGAAAATATTTCGCCTATTCAGTATTCTGATAAGGCTGGTCAGTTCTTATCATCTTTCATTTTCACTCATATATCCTTTTCTTCAAAGTAGTATTGAATGCTTATGATTGCATTTCAATCAGGATATTCATCAATCAGTTCAGATACTGCTTGGCACTCATCCCCGATGTTGGTTCCAATACCAAATATAAAATCAACGGTAACGCGACTTTCTTTCATATAGCAACTCAAACAGTGCTTTTCCCATTGTTGTATGATGACTGATATTGTAAATGAACATCCTCAAACTTAGGTACATTCCCCATGTGGAGGTTCTTCCTGTGACCAGCTTCCTCAGTGTTATGGCCAGTGTCCCATTAACTCATTTCTCCAATCAGTTTGTCTCCAGCCAGTAGGGTACAGAAATGACTTCTCAGATTCACATTATCTCATATAACTGTGGGATCAGATGAGACATTAAGTTTGCCCCATTATTGCTCAGCAGGACCTGCGTACATCCATGTTGGTATACTATTTGATCCAGGATGAACTTTGCAGTACTGGTAGCATTCACTTTCGCCAGAGCCTTTGTCTCAATCCATCTTTTCAGATGATCAATTGTAACTATTATGTACTTGACTCCCCCTGTGCTCATTGTCAGCAGTCCCATCATGTCAATGGACACTGTATGCCAAGCAAATCCAGGGCGGACCATTCAGTATCCAGTTGTATTCTTATATGGCTTGTGCAGCTGGCACTCTACGCAACAAGCTAGATAGTCACGACATCATAGTTGATTGACTCTCAGTAGTACTTATGAATATTTTCAGTTGTCTTTATCAGGCCTCCATGCCTGACAACCTTATGAGTGGCTTGAATGATATCTGCTCTTTCCGATGCTTTGGGAATAGTAACTGCTTCCCATTAATCATCTTAAGCACTTGTCCATCCATGGTCTTGGTGTTTTTCATCACTTTTATAAGTGCACCTTGGATTTCTCAGGGTTCGTTCATGATTTCTCCATCAACCATTCTCTGGGATAACTCATCCACCTGCTGGTATACCATCTGGACCATTGGTAACTACGATAAGCCATCCACATTCTGGTGAGAAGCCCCCACTTGGTGTACAATCTCATAATCATAAGCCTGTAGCTTTAGTGCCCATTGGGCCAGTCATCCTTCTGATTCTTGAAAATTGTGGAGCCAATGCAACGAGGAGTGGTCCATCACCACTTTAAGTGCTTTCCATGGATGTACACCTGAAACTCTTTACAGGCATAAATGACCGCAAGGCATTCATGCTCAGTTACGGTGTATTCCTCTCAGTGGTTGAGAGTGTCTGGCTCACATATGCCACTGGATGTTCATCCTCAAGTTCATCTACTTGGCTTAATATGGCGCCAATCACCGTTAACAAAGCATCAGTTATTATAATAAATTCTCAATTGAAATTTGGATCTTTTAAAATTGGAGTATCTATCAGATATTGGCTTAACTCATCAAAGAATTTATGCACTTCTTCAACTTATATGAATCCTTTCTTTGGATCCTTCAACAGATGGAATAAGGGCTCAGCAATTCTGGCAAAGTCCCAAATAAATCTTCTATAGTATCTGACCATTCCATGGAACACTTGGATAACTTAAACACTCTTTGGCACAGCCATTCATTTTATGGCTTTAATCTTATGGGCTTGCAGCTGCAATCCACTAGAGATGATAACAAAATGCAAGATATTTCAACTCTTTCTTGAAGAAGTAACACTTCCTCAGCTTAATCTTCAGGTTTGCAGTGGATGGTCTCTTAAACACTTATTCCAAGTAGTGTAAATGGTCAGTAAACGTCCTACTGAACACGTTGATATTGTCCAAGTACACCAGGACGCATGGCAACTTCAAGTCATTTAGTATAGCGTCCATGGCCCTCTGTAACGTTGCAGGCGCATAGACCCTGGGGCATCCTCGTTGGTTGGTATAGCCCCTGCGCGGTAATTACGCATTTCTCTTGGTCTTATCTTGGCAAATTGATTTGCCAATATCCCAATATAAGATCCATTGCAGAGAAATACTTTGCTTCTCCCAATCGATCTAGCACATCACCAATTCTTGGTAAAGGATATGAATCCTTTTTTAATCTTATTCAGCTTCTGGTAGTCAATCACCACCCAATTAGAGCCATCTTTTTCTTCACAATAAGAATTGGACTTTCTCAGGGAATTGATGATGGAACTAGAAGCCCATGCTTCACTAGTTTGCTGATTTCATCTTCCAATACCACTTTGGCTGCCTTCAACTGTTGAACCAGTCTCATCCTGATCAGCAAATTTTCCCCAGTATTGACCTTGTGGATCACATCTCTTGCTCATCCCAAATTGTGTCTGTCCTGGGAAAATACTTCCCGATACTTTTTGAACAATTTGAGCACCTTTTCTTGCTGTCCTTCCATCAGATCAGCTATTTGCTCTCAATCAACTAATAGATTAATACTCATGGTTACCCTAGCTGGAAAGCCCATCTCATTGAGGGTCCAAAATCGTTGAATTTCTCAGTTCATCTGTTGGGATTAGATGAACAAACATGATGATCTGATTCTTCTTAACTTCATCAGTTTTCACTTAAATTCGTCAGGAGAACTCGAATTTTTTCATGGCCCAGCATTATTACTCCAGGAGCCACCCAAGGCTCTACTCTGAACTTCTTCCAGAGGCGACTGACCTCCCCATACAGCAGTTCTGGTATCTCTAATGTCAACCCCATGTTGGCTATCATCTGTGATCCTGGCAGTATGGTTTTTGTACTCTTGATCCTCAGTGGAATTCCCCAGTTTTCTAGGATTTCTGTTACATATCTCGTCGCTTTTGGCCAATAGTTGGTATCAAATTAGGACAATGCCATCATTGTATATTAAGTTAATGAAGTTGTTTCTCCTACTCAGTGGAGCTTCCCCATCCTTCTGATAGACCAAATGGTAACGTCTGACCCAATATGGTCAACATATTATTCTCAAATTTATATTTAATTCCGTACTTCCATAAAAATTCCATCTTTATCAGAATGTCATAGTTTTGGTTGGCCAAAACTATTGCTGGTGCAGATACCACCAAGGATCTGAATCAAAGTAACAAAGTGCTATACGCTCCACATGAGATGGTGGTATTCAGCCCAGCTGTCCCGTACTCCTTCTTTGTTCCAATTCAGGCGAGATCTTCATCCTCTTTACCAGCTTAGTTGAGACAATGTTAATGGGCGATCCACTGTTAACAATCACTCTCACCATTACTTAATTCATTAGTATATCTATATACGTACACTCAGAGTATTGTAAGATAGTGTTTACTAAGTGTATAGCGGCATTATTAGCCAAATTGATATTGTGAATGATTTGCGCTGATAAATCAGGAAATGTTTCCTTTATACACTGAGGGGGATCAACAGGTTTGCCTCATCTAATCAAACTTAGGTCAATTCTTTAGAATTATCTGCAGTTCAAATCTTGACTGCCAATTGCGGGCGTATGGCTGAGCAACTTCTTTGATTATCTTAAGATTGATTCCCTTCCCCCAGATCTTGTTACCGTGTTCACGTCCAATTTGACCACTTGATACAGTTGATCATGTATGTCTTCATCCACAAACAGATCACTGATGTCAATTTCCTTGTGCATAATATTAGGAGGAATAGGCTTCTCCACAGCTCTAGACTGTTCCCCATCTAGGCCATGGGCCCTTTTCATGACTCCTTTGTAGTTGCAGACTCTTTCTCTTGGACCATGTTGATTTGATCCTTCAGCTTCTTTCAATTTACAGCAAAATATCCATTTCCTCTGCATTGATAATAGACCTTCTCTTTCTTATTCATCCCTCTGAACTCTTTGGGCTTATTCCCTAACACAGTTCAGTTGTTCATTTCCTTAGCACCTTCATTCCCCTTCGTGGGATTCAAATTTTGTACTGGGTTGTATTTTAAACTTCTGTTTGGGGCGTTGAAGGTTGCTCCTAAGATTTTCAATTATATACCATCTGAGAGGTAGTAATTTCCATTGTAAACATGAAAGACATCATTGGGTGCAAATTGCGGTAGGGCTGAAGGTCCGCTTGTAATTTAATTCTGGAATCAAAGTCATCCAGTACCTTCGCTCCAACCAGGATTTGTGATTCCTGGTAGAAATGATCCGCAAAGCTTGCTAAAGATGCATCTTTATGGAATTGGATGCCCATAAACTCTTGTCTGCACTTTGACATGCACGTTGGGCTCCTGAATTTCTTCATAACGGCCACTTTGGCCTCCACGTATGACCAGCTGTACCCCTCCAGGTGGGGAAACACTAGGTTTTGGCAATCAATGTCTAGTCAATTCATCACCGTCAACGCCTTTTGATGATCACCGTATCTGTACATAGATATATCAAACAATCAGAAAAATGCTGGGGTGTTATCCTAATGGAACATTGGAAATTTTGGCGTTGCCTTGAATTTCTCTGAGGTTTCTCTAACCACCTCAATAGGCTTGGCTACTTAGCTCACTTGGGGAGTGATTTAAGGCGTCATCTCTGAAATAGTGGCAGAAGTGGGAAGCATGTTTCTTGGGGTATTTGACTTCCCAATTATTGTACAAGGAGTTCTTTCTTCAGCATCAGTTGCTTCATATGGCTCACATTTGCATTTGTGATTTTTTAGCTCCTCAACCTGTTTAATCAGTCAGTCAATATCAGCGCTGAAAGCTCTTAAAAAACGTGATCCAGTTCATGCTCCATTTTCAGAAATAAAATTTTTCAAATTAAGTCCCCTTCTTTTTTTAGTACTAGTGGTGCCCAACCCAAAAGGGGTATCCGCCACACATCTTTATTTGAAAATGGGCCATACAAAGGGATTATCATAAATTAAAAAAATCCTAATATAGCCCCTAGGTTATCAGCCTAGGAAGCCATATCAGATGGCGAGGAGGCTTTGGGGAAACTTTTGTCCGGCGCCTGCTTTAGATGGTGGACCATGGCGGACAGCATTGGGGCAGGAGCATCAGCGACATGGGGCATAAGGAGGTATAGTTAGGGGTTTTCTTCATTAATGAGGCTGGTGGTGTCCATCGCCTCAACGTATTAAGTCCCCTTCTTTCTTCTATAATAACGTTACTTTTCCAAGTAACTCATTCCTGAAACTCACAACATTATCAATCTCTTCCTCCATCTTGGCAACTCTTTTTTCCAAGGATGCAAATTCTTGACAATCAATTGATTTCGGGCCTTTTTATTAACAGTGGCTAACTCCATCCATAGTTTCTTAAATTGTCTTTATATGACATCCTTCTAAGTTCTTCTACTCAATTACACCCCTGTAGTGAGCACCACTTTGTAAAAATTTTGGGATTGATTATTTTCAGCCAATAACCCCTATAAACTTATTACTTGCACAGGTTCAGGTTTTGTGCAATTTGTCCACATTGTATAATAGTTGGTATGATAAGTTGATGATAGTATGATGACTATTATTTGTGGTTGAATTGAAGATTAGATCTTGGTCCAACACTCAGCCATTATTTCCTCTCATAATACTTGTGATGTCTTGAATTAGGGATTTGTTCCCTCAAGAATCTAACCAAATCTTTTCTTAGATTTTTGTTTACAGTTTCTCTGGTTTGACACACAGTTAACAGCAATCCCCAATTTGATTCCACTTCTTCTCTGGATCTACGCTCAGATCCTTAACCTTTTCCTTAAAGAGTCTTTCAATTATTACATACAGCAATAATGTCTCTGAGAAAGCATATAAAAAATGGATGCTGATAAAGTTTACTAAGTATATCTACTGTATACTCTAGTAAATGTGATAGCCTGGTAAATACTATAATACTATATGGTAAAACTACTACTTCTTATTAATGAATTCTATGAATTTAAAGTGGGGGATTTGGTGCCCAACCCTCAATTGACGCCTCTTTTATGAAATGGCAGCCGATGCCATTGAATCACCTATCCTCATTTCATCAGTGATGGTCTTCCCCACCCTGGCTAGGATTCCGTCATTGGACATCCTTGAGACCTAAAATGAAAAGAGTCAGAAAACGTGTCCCTAACATTTTCCTCTTGATTTAAGCAAACCAGCCATATTTGGCAAGCAACCTGCTTAGGTAATGGTAATTGTTACCCATTAAGGCAGGTTGTGAACCAACTGATCAATTTGCTAGTTGCAGGCAGCATCACTCACCTCACAACTTACTCCTTAAATTCCCAATCAGTTGGTGATGAAACCTGTCCAATCCCAATCAGTACACCTGATAGTTAATCAACTATCAGATGCCCCTATTTCATGGGCAACTCTGCCCAATGAGACCTTAAGCATTTGTCCAGATTGATCCCTGATGGATCCAACCTGGCGAAAAACCTAAAATTACCCAAACATAGTTACCCCATAATCAGGGTCAGCTGATTTCTGATTCACCTTGCATTAGAAAATTATCCCCTAGCGAAACTTGTTAATCTATCTGGCTAGAATATGGGCAAAAATCCCAACATATGGTGTTAAATAATACTATAATTAGCATTTTGAACCTTAGAGCATTGCTAACTTTCTTTTACCGCTCAAAGTCACTTTTGAGCGATTTTAAATTAAAAGTTTTATCTATCCACAGCCATCTGCCCAAACCTATTCTTTGATGTCCTTGGCTCCGCCGCCTGCCACCCCAGTGTGGGGCAGCAGTGCACCCCCACCTAGCGTTTTCCGCCCCGTGAGCAAGCGCGTTCAGACAGGCTCAAACAGCCCGCCCGCTGCTTCCAACCGTTTTGTCCCCCCACAGGACTTAGCGCTCCACCTGGCGCGCGTCCACCCTTCTCGCCCCCATCTTCTCGCCCTCCCTTGCTCTGCCATTCGCTATTGCCTCAGAGTGGACTATGGGCGTTTGTTCCCATATGCCAATAAGGCAATTATTGAGCTAGCCACTGCGGCCTTTGCGCCAGCTGGCTTTATAGACTTCCGCCCTTTTAAGGGCTACTTTGACGTTGGGTTCTAATCTGAGGAGGATGCTGAAGCGGCAGCACAAACTCCTCTAATTTATAAAAAAACTCCATTCCCACAACCCGTACTCGCCTCCCTTCAGACACCACGCTGGTGGTATCCTTTGCAAATCTCTCATCCCACCTGCCACCCCAGGTTTTGTATGACCAGTTGGTTGCGGGGCTCATGGCTTATGGCACTCAGCCCAACCTCATCTTTGCCATTCCATCTGGTGCGGAGCGCCTTGCTGCTCCTTGGGCAACAGCCACCATCATACCACACCACCCTACCATAGCCCAACAAATCCCACCCTGCGCTAGTGTGGCTGCAGCGCCTGATCATTTCTTTTGGGCTTGGGTCAATAATGGTAGGCAGATTTGTTCCCTCTGCTTTGGCCTCAACCATGCAAAAAGAGCGTTACCTCAGGCCAAGTCCGCTGCTGCAGCTTCTGAGCCTCCCTCTGGAGGTTCAGTATGGGGCACTTTGCTGCCCCCTCCCACCCTCAATCTCGTTCAGTGGGCCCACATGGAAAATCAGCCCCCCAAAACCTCCAGCCTCACTCTCCCACCTAAATCTACCCCAGCCAATCAGAGCAATTCTTGGACCACCATTGGCACCCAAGCAGCTGCCCATTCGCCCAATCCCACCCACCCAAATTCGAACGCCACTATTCCAGTGAATCAAAATCCATGGGATCTATTGGCTGAAACTGACGAATCAGGTAATGTCCTCATTAGTAAGTGTACAGGCCAACCTCTCTGCCAAGGCAATTATGGTCAGGCGGAATTTTTCCTTCCTGACTTTGATGAAACCCCAACCCCTCGCCATTTCACTCTTCTGCCCAATACAGCCCCCTTCCAAAGTGATCATCAGCTCGCCTTAGCTGCGGTGGCCTCTCCTCATTGCCCAAAACTATGCACCGCAGTGGCCCAGTCAGTGGCTCAGCTCCAGCATGGCCTGCCCACCCTTTTCTTCCCCCCCCCAACTTCCCTAAATCTCCCTGCAGTCACATCTCAAAACTATTTGATGATGCTGAAGTTGCTGTTATGAATGTCACAATGATTGCTTCATTCAACCCCTCAGCCAAAATCACCCACCACAGTATCTCCCTTTTCACCCAACTTCCTGAATCCTGCAAAGAAGCTGAAGTTCTCCTCGCAGCTTTTGTTGAAACACTTTCCTGTCATTATCTTGATGCAGAAGAGGAAAACTCCTACTACTCTGACCTTAACCCCCACTATGCGGATGCCCCAATGCCCTGGCTCTCTGCTCTGATCTGGTACTGTAACCAACATCCCTTGATCGAGGTGGGTCTTTCTGAAAACCAACCGCCCAACCCCTCCTCACCCTCTGCCATGGTGGGTTAGTAGTTTCTGCTTCCCACCTGTTTAGTAGTTTTTTTTGTCATTTTGAGTGTTGTGTTCAGTACTGTCCATCCCCTGGTCAGCATACCTCAAATAAATCAAAACCTTAGAGCATTGCTCAGAATTATGTTTTGATAGTAATAAGTTAGCTCACAGGGCACAAGGGCAACAGCAAAACTGTTAGTCCAAGTGAGACATATGATAGTTTTTAAAAGGTAGATGGTGCTCAGAGCATAGCGGAGGCACAGCCCTAAGGCTGTGCTGGTGTGAGCTCATAAATACTAAAATAATTTAATATTATCTGGTAAGTTATAAACACTGTAGTAAAGCATGGATATTCTACTAGTAGTATATAAATGTTATTTGAGGTGGGCTGACCTGGGGACAATACTGCACCAATTAAGGGGATATTGAATTAATGGGAAAGGAGGATAAAACCTGAGAAACCTCCATGCATGGCGTTCTGATAGGCCAAGAATTCCATGTACTGCCTTGCTATTTGCTATCTTGGTTTGGGGCATTGGTATGCAATGTCAACACAGTCATAGTCATCCCCTACCCAAAGTCCATGTACTGAATGAACTTGGGAGGCAGTGGTTATTGATTACATAAAAAGATTATAGTATATATACTACACAACTATTTTGGTCAATATTAGTATTTTAGAGGTTTTCTACATATAATTATTCAAAGTGCTTATTAAATTCAAATCAGACATGATATATTTTAAATCAGTTTGACAATAGCTAATCCATATCTTAATTTATCTTAGTTGGACATCTAATAAATATACAATATATGTCATAATTATACATATATATATACTTATAATATAATATATAATATAAATGAATATAGATTGTATGTATGATTGTATATAAATGTACATGCCTTGCGTTTCTTGTAACCATAAATTAATAAAAAATTAATGTAATTATTTTGCAAAGAAATTATCTTTTACTTTTTAATGAACTCTTTTGTTTATTTTGTTTTTTACTTTATATTTTATCTTTTTTACTGTTTAGCTTTGTATTATTTTTTCTCTTAAAGAAAATCAGGCTTTAACAAAAATATTTTTTATTCTCTACTTTTTAGTCATACTAATTAAATTTGGTATTATACATTGCATAAGTTAAATTAGTAGGTTAACATGGATTTTAAGATAACATTATACAATGAAATTTCTCATATGTTTATAAAATATCAAATATATTTTTATTCAAAGTTTTACTGTAAAGAGTAATCAAATAGTGAGGTTTTTTAAATTATTGAAATTCAATTGTAAATTATATAAACTTTTTTTGTCACTTATATATTTCAAAGGTTTTAGTTGTTGATAAATTAAGTTAATTTTTGGCTAATTGGGTGGTGTTTTTGGTTGATTTGATAAGATTATTTGTGGTTTGGCCAAATGTTTGGTGGTATATTATTTGGTTTGATAAGTTTAAATTTAACATGATATATGTCCTATGGCTGGGGGGTATGTTCAAAATTCAGTCAGTATGAGATCATAGCAGGATGAGCTTAAATCACTATAGATGGTATTGTTTTTGCATAAGTTGACCAATAAACTCATTTAAATTTGATAAATTAAATCGTTTTAGATATCATTTAATAAATTTACCATAGATTAACTAATAAAAGCATCCAAATTTAATAAAATGAATTACTGTAGATAGCAATCAGTAAATTCAACATACATTGACCAAAAAACTCATCTAAATTGAATAAAATGTAGTATTGTAGATGACAATCAGTAAATTTAATATAATTTTACCAATAAAATCAACTAAAAACAATAAAATGAATTATTGGTTTGTTGTTTATAAGATACTATATATAATAACATCGATGAATACCCCCTTGGGTTGGGACCATCTAGTACTAAAAAAAGATACTATATAATATATATACAATGAGTTTTAATTTTATAGAGAAATAGTAAGGGGTCAAAAAGGATATATAAAGATAGTAGTATTTAATAAAAGTAGGAAAAAGGGCCACTTTTAAAAATGCACTAATTTTTTGGGAAAAAAGAACCTTCTCAGAAAATGTTTTTTGAGAAAAAAAGAACCTCATAAAAAAATCTCTAAGAAGTATAAAATAATTTGAGAAATTATCAGCTTCAATAAAACCCTTTATAAAGTTGGAGCCATATTTTAACTGAACTATAATAGGCATTTATAATATATATATATATACTCAGCACTTTATACTCTAAGTTGCTTATAGTATACATTTGGACCCAATCCATAAATAAGATATAGAATTTATTTGTGAGCAAAATTCTATAAGTCAGGTTGGAAGATGGCGCTGACTTTAAAAAAGGGATTTATTGAGGAGGCATGATTTCTCAATTATTTCATACTTTATACAGCTTTTTTTAAAGAAGGTTCTTTTTTTCAAAAAAAAATTATTTATATATCTATATATTTAAAGTTACCCATCATATCTTGGGTTTATTTATTCCCAGAGAATTTTAACTGATTAATTTAGGGTGAATATTATAAAGTGGAGTTACCTGGCATTGCTCAGGGTTTATTTATAAACTCATACTGATATAGCCTATAGGCTGTGCCAGTACTACTCTCAAGCTACTTGGACTAACAGCTTTGCTGTTGCCCTTGTGGCTGGTGATCTGGGTATCCTGACTTTACTTAATCTACTTAAGAATCTAATACTGATCTTTGTTTAGTTTTAGGTGAGCAATTTGGTGAATTATTAGATATATTTGCCAATTTTCACAACTCGCCCAAATAAATTGAACCCATCAGACTAAATAGTTTCAAATTCAATATTATTCAGCAATTCTCACCCACTCACCCATGTAGATTGAACCTATCAGACTTAAAGGTTTTAGATGTCATTCAGTTAGTATATCAGTCAGTCAGTACATCCTTCAGTGAGTAAAATTTTTAAGTAGATGGCAATCAGTAAATTTGGCATAGAGTGACCAATAAAATCAATTAGATCTAAAAATGAATTATTGTAGATAGCAATCAGTAAATTTACCATATATTGACCTATTAAATCAGTAAAATAAATAAAATGAGATAATATAGATAGATATTTGAAGTTTTACCATATAATTGACTGATAAAAACTAAATACTAAAAACTAAATATGTAAAAACTGCCAACCTTATACCTGAAACATTGGACAAAACAAGTCAACTGAACAATTATATATATATATATATCATAGAACAAGTGTGTCAAGTTTTTTCTGAGCTTGGTAAATAGTCTAGGAGTAGAGGCTGAAAAACATGCATTTATAATTATTTATTATTTATAAGCTGATTTCTAAACCACCACAACTAAAATGCTACCTAATTTATATATAAATTAAATAAAATTTGATTCTATCTACCAGTTACCGCCTGCTGTCATACACAGTTTTAGTTAGGCTAATCCAACCATTACTTAAGTAATCTAACCATCTCAGGTATTATTCTTTTAGAAATTAACCAACAAAATACAATGTTAGTATCCTATCATAACATTAGAAAAAATATTAAGAAAGTCTCTACCAACCTTCAGCCATAAGGCATATGTCATGCATTTAAGTTTTTTACCATAAGGTAAAACTTGAATCATTTTTTGATTTAGGATGATTAGATAAATTTTATACTTCTTAAACTTATGGGTGACCATCTACCATTATAAAAGCTAACAAGATAAACCTAAGCAAAGCTTGGGAAAAATTTTGAATTTTTAAATCAACCTTCAAATAAACTCTAACAACTTACCAAAGCCAATTAACTTATATTATCAACCAATCACTAGCCACTTACTAAAACTATCAAGCTTGTTAATCAACCTAAACCCACTGTCATGAAAATGGCAGAAGAAGTTTAGATTGTCCTGCCAGTCAGGATGTGTGAGCACCCAAAAAAAGGAAGCCAGAATGCCAGTGACATCGCTGCTCATACAATGTTGTATGGAGCTGTGAATTAGGTCATAATGACTCATTGATGTAAGATGAGCGTGAAAAGGAACCCAATAGTGAACCAAATAGAAACAACCTCAGGTACTGAGGGTCTTGCTACAGGGGATTGTACCACTGGGTTGGCTTCTACAAGGTTTCTGGTGAGTGGGTTTGTTATTAACATAGAGATAAGGAGGCAGATCCTTGCTTGAAAATGGTTTATATAAGGCCATGGGATCTCAGTATATTGATAGAGGATAGTTTTAATAATGGGGTTAAATTGCCAGAAGTTTCTTGCCCGTTGAAACTAGTTGACTATGGTGGGAGTGATTGTAAACATCAAAAATGGCAATGCCCATCTAGTGTAGGGACTGATATGCCACCAGGTTAGTGCCATTGGTACTTTGGCAAGAAGAATTCAAGTAAAATAAAAATTTGGTTTTTACTGGAAATTTATTGGAAAAGAAAATAAAGAGAATTGACTAACAATTTCCTCAGTGTGATGCAACTGATTAAATAGTGTTTGATCTGTTAGTAGGTCCAAGCTAGTATTGGGGCCCTCAAATTCAAGCTAAACTGGCAAATTTTCAGGGGAGAGGGAAGATAATTTTAACTAGAACTGACATCAAAGGATTCAGCTACAGGATGAGTTGCTATCAGTTTGACTGCAAATGCCTGGACTGAGACTCAACTGCATTTTTATTAGTAGGTGCAACAGCGTCTGACCTGACGAGCAACAGGAATTTCCAAGGGCCACCCCACATAGGGGCAGTCCCAATTGGTTGGAAATGGGTTCAGGATGCCCAACCCACCCATGCCCAGTTGCTGAGGCGTTCATTCTGTCAAATGAGTTATGTCAGCTTCAACTCCTGATTCATTAGATACGGGGTTTTGAATTGTCTACTATAGTTCCCAAAGATACCATCTGCTCATTGTGGATCATCCCTGATGATTTTGAGGGGTGTTTGTTGTCAGCAATCATACTGCTGTCTGAGTCAAAACTGTTGGCAATTCTGACTGATAATTTGATATTGTCCCTTTTTGACTATTAGTTTTCCAATTGTCAGGCTTTATTCCCATCAGTTTTTAACCTTTTGTCTTTGATTTGGTAATCTTGGCACAGATTTCCTCAATTTGGCAGACAAGTTCACCAGAGGTGAGCATGGGTACTGGGGAAGGAATATTTTGAGGACATGCTGTTACCCAGTGCTCATCTACCATGTGGGCGAGGTCAACCTGGGTGACAAGGGGTACAGCCACCCTCTTTGGACCCTTTTATTCAGAAATGGGAAAATAACCTGATCCACTCACAGAGGACGTTCCCATGGACTTACACCTACCAACCTCTTGGAAAAAAACATTGAAACTATATAATCAACCAAATTGTAAACTGCTCAGTCATCACAATATACCAATTACCATCAAAATATATAGCATTTTCACTTCTTATATATAAACCATTTTATTTTATTAAAAAATTAAAAATCCGGCTTTGAGGTTCATATGGACCCCCTCCCATCCACCTATATCTAAATTTTCAATACTCTACATGCTTAGTTTTGGCTGGGCATAATGCACACATAAAAGCTTAATTTTTACTATAGATAAAAGTGATTACGCCAGGATTTGAACAACTTACCCTTTATAAAATTTAAAATTAGAGCCAAAAGCAGAGCTGATTATGCTAGATTTTTTTTAAAACTCCATACTTTATTTAAAATAAATTTAAGGGAAAGTAAGAGGGGAGGGCGGAATACATGCAATTTGGCCAAGGGTAAAAAGGACTGGGGGTTCAGGATGCTAGAGTTCTAGCACCTCCAACCATTGCTGATTGGTGATCACCATCGCTAGCCATGGTTATAACATCGGCAGGCTTACAGGCCATTTGATTCTCAGTCAATTAGTTGCCTCATCGTGTACAATGAGCGATCCAGTGGGGAAAGCCAAATGTGTGGCTTTATAACACCCAGGGATTAGGCGCGAAAATTTTGAGATCTGAAGGAGCTGATCAGAAATAATCTGAATGGTCTTCAATACCAAACCTCTGTGGTGGGGGCGCTCATTGCTCAAAACCTTGGCGATGAGCGCACAGTGAATTACCCATACACAATAATGATAAATGAATGCTCATAGTTGGATCGGAGCCATTTTCAGGGTTTTTGTGAAGAAGAGATCCTGCAATGGATGTATTTCTGGTGGTGATTGTTCGCCTAATAGGATGTAGTGCATTGCGGACCAGTATTTTTGAATATGGAGCATTCATAGTAATGGTGGGCTATGTCTGCTTCCAGTTCAGCGCATATGGGGCATTCTTTGTTCTGGTAGTCCAGCCCGCTGTGCTTGCCCAATTTGAATGCCCAATTTTGGATCCGCCAGGTTACTGAACGCTGTTTGGCCGTTACCAAGTGGGAGTTCAGGCCTGAGATCAACTCTTTTGTCAGGTAGTTGGTGTCGTGGCCTTTTGTAGTCCAGTCATTTAGGATTCATGGACAGGTGGGCGGCTTGCGCCCTGGTTTTGGGAGTGGGTCCCCATATTCTATCAGCATCAATTTGTACCTTATTCTGATTGACTTAGTAGCATATTTGTTGGTGATTTTGTTATTCTCCTCCCAGATTGTTACGGAAATTATTGCAGAATTAAGTGCTTCAACATCCCTTTGAATTTGGTTAGCTTCTCGGTCCAATCGCTCAAATGACCTTCCACCCTGGTGCACAGCCCAATTGCATAGTTGTCAGTAGTGTGGAGTACCTTTTTGGGAGATTATCTGCGGGTGGTGCGCCATCCATTCACATATTGAGCAGGGAGAGACTGGCTCTTGGAGGCCTTGGGCTCTTGCCCAGTTCAAACCCCATGCTAGAGTCGGGCAGTAATGTGCATCTGTGTTAGCTTCAGGAATGACTTCCCCCATATACGCCAGGTGTGAAAAAAAGTCCATGAGGCCCATGCTTCCTTCATTCTTTGGTTTTGACAGGGCTTTCAGTGAAATCAACGCCGCCTTCACCTTGAACCACAAGAAGGTTTGGAGCATTGACCTGATTTTCTTCTCTAAATTTGGTCTCATTGGCAGCACATGAGCAACATACAACAACTTCAAGAAGATGAAGACATTTATTGCCTGCACTTTCTCCTCAAGGCATAGTCTGGCACTTTTCCAGCATGCCATTCAGATTGATAAGCTTGACAATACTTCCTGTTTGGTCTTCAGTACCACTGGTCCCTTATCATTTAAAAGTATCCTGAGGTATTGGACTGTCTGGGAGTGCATGATTGGCGTTGTGTCAGTTGGCGGGCTGAAGATCAGGTTGCTGACCCTCATCACTGAGGTTTTTGCCAAGTTGATTTTTGTGTTTGATGCTAGCTGATAGAGGTTTAATAGTTCCTTGGCGCCCTGGAGGTCAGTCAATGAGCTTATGCCTACTAATGTATTGTCAGCGAATGCTAGCATCTTCAGTGGCATTTGGTTAGGGTGGACTAAACCCCAGAGCTTCGAGTCCGCTGCCACTAGTAGAATGTTGGCTGCAAAGTTGAAGAGTATCAGTGATATAAGGTCACCTTGTCGGAGACCTTGCCTGACCTGGATTTTGTTGTTAATGCCAACTGCAACTATCACCTTCATTACCAAGACCAAGTACAGTGTCGTTATCCATGCTTGAAAAGCGTTAGGGATACCAACTGCCTTTAGTGCCTCGTGAAGGAATACCACGCTACTCAGTCATATGCCTTTTCCATGTCAAGGAACATAAGGTACCCATGTTTGATGCCCCTCACATCCTGGAGTACGCTCTGAACTGAACCAATGCTATCCCATATACTATGGCCTTTGTCAAAGCCGTTCTGGGACTTATGGATTGTGCGCGGTGCTGTTGCCATCAGTCAATTAGATAGTATGCGTATGAGCAGTTTATAATTGGCATTTGATAGCACATTTGGGCGCCAATTCCAAAGTTGGTATCTGAGGCCCTTTTTGTACAAAAGTATAATTTGGGTCTCTTGGCCTCCCTGAATTTGTTGGCCATTTTGTAAACAGTGGTTGAAGAGGTCTTTGAGCTCCGGCGCAATGCGGTCTCAGAATATGCTGTATATTTCTGCATACATATTGTCAGGGCCTGGTGCTTTCATTCTTGGTGACTCCTTTAGTGCCCTCTTAACTTCATCAATAGAGATTTCAGCGGATAGCTTGGCGACATTTTCTGGCGTACAGCCCCCTAGTGCCAGCTTAGCCAGGTCAATAAGGGTTTTTGTCACAGATTTGCTCATTTCTTGTTGTCAGAAAGGATCACCATAAAAAAGCTCAACCTCTCGCTTGATCGTTTTGGGGTCTGTTGATACTTCCCCTTCCGCTGTCTCCACTTCCTGTACCCTAGCCTTGGTACAAATTTCCTTGAGGTGTTTCAGTCCCTCTTTAGTCATCATCCCTGCTAGACTCTGATATTGGTAAGTTGCATTGGTACATCTCTCTGAATCTTGCTTCATCATTATGGCCTGATACTTTTTGTGTGTTGTTTGGTACTCGCTCCATCAGTCCTCACTGTCCCATCAGGTGAGCCTCAGCCTTTCTAATTTAGATTTCAGCTACTTCACGGTGGCAGTTCACTTGCAAGAGGTTACTTTTTTGAACTTCATACTATCATGCTTCATTTTCTCTTTGATCCGGGTCCATCATTCTATTGGGTCCAACTCTGGGCGGCTGTCCAGATATGCTACCAGTCGTTCCAGTCCAGCATCAATCTTTTGTCGCCATTCCCCGTCCCTCAGCGTGGCTGGTGCCAGTTGCCACTCACAGTTCCTCAGAGGTTCATCAAGGTCAATATTTACGTGGATGACCATGTGGTCACTTTCAGCATTTATGCTAACCTCGCTGTTGGATGTCATCAGCTTGAGATCCAATGACACTAGGATGTAGTCTAAACGTGATCCTGACAGTGGGGATCCAGCGGCGTCATATGACCACCACATTAGGTTGGCCAGGTCATCATCCTCTTCATCAATCATTAGGCACATCCCCAATTTGACTAGGTAATTGAGCATCTCGTCAGCCTTACTATTTGGATGTTCTCTCATCAGGAACGTATCCCAGCTCACATTCATCCAACAGTTTAGGTCACCTGCTATTACAGTCATTGCTTCAGATGACACTTCCAATAAGAATTCCCAAAAAAATATGGTTTTCGTGGTGCTTCAGTGGGGTGTAGACTGCTACCGCTCATATGCTCCTGCCAGTTTCTCTGTTTGTAGCCATCGCTATCAAGATCCTACTGGCGTGAGTTTCTTTCACGAATTCCAGGTCTATTTTCTTGTCCATTGCGAATATCGCCACATGATCTGTCCATAGGGCTTGGTAGCCTATCAGGCAGGACCACGGGTGGTTTTTTGCGTTGCAGTTTGAGCTTGGCACCATTTCCTTTTGGTTACCAGCTTGTGTTTCAGAAAATAAAAATTAGGTCAATAATATTATTAGTTTTTAGATGGTGCATTTTCCTTCTCTTTGTTTGTATGCTCACCATCCCCCGAGCACTTGTAGTTGCTATCCTTATTTCTGGCTGCCTGACCCATGGGTATGAGGTTTAGCATTGTCTGGGTTATGGATTGAGTCCTGTACTGAGGTCTGGTTGGTCAATGATGGTGGCATCAATGGTTGGCGGGGTGCAATATTTGGTTTTTGGGGTTGGTTGGTTGGGACTGAGATTATATTCCCGGACATCCTGTATACTGGAAATTTGGTCACCATCCCTATCTCCCTGTCAATGGATAATGGGTATAGTTTTATGATTGGGTCCAGGTGCCCCTTGTTCCCTGCTGGTGGAGCATCAGATTCCCCCTCATCTGTTGGTCAGATTCACCCCCCTTTGTTCAATTTAATGGCAGAACTCAATTTTTTAGTTGGTGATTATCTGGCTGATTTTGACAATTTTGTCGCTCCTGCTAATTTTTCACCAGTCACCTTGGGTTTATTTGCCAATGACTTCCAATTTGATTTAGTATTCACTTTCATCTTGTCAGGCTTCAATTTTGATTTGTTGGCTTCCTGTGTCCGCCCTTGCTTGAAAGACTTTTTTGGGTTCACCTTCTGCCATCTCTCCTCCTCCTGGACCATCCATTCCACTTGGGTTGGACGTTTCTCTGTTGGTCTGGGGTCGGTTCCCTCATCCATTGCATAAGATTTGGGGTTCAGATTTATAAATTGTTTTGTCATCCGCTTCAGGTCACTTTTCCACTTCTCATTCCCACGCTTCTCTATGTGCCAGGTCCAATTCTTGTTGCTGGCGTTTCATATCTGCTACCTCCATTAGGTTGCATGGGATCCATTCTCTGGCTTTTGGGCGGAGGAAAGTCTTGGTACCCACCTTGGTGATACCCCAAATGGGGTTGTATTCATATTCCCGTGTAGTTTTACCTTTACAATGGTGGCATAGAGCCATTGTGTGGCCGGTCTTGTAACAGAACTGGCACACTTGTTTGGCATCCTCCTGTTCAATGTATACTACCCTATTGAGGCTGGGCAGGCAGATGAATCAGGGTAGAGCAACTTTGTATGGTTTCATCCAGGGTGCCAGTTTGTACAGCGCTTCCACTGTCCAAGGGTGGAGGCACTTCATGATGTAATTGCCACTGGCTTGTCAAAATTATTGTACTTTCCTAAAGTATGACAATCTGGTCCAGATTGCTTCATGCACCCACTCCCATTCATGATTGGTGGGGAGATTTTGGAAGGTTACCCACCTTGCGGTTTGGTTGGCATATCTGGTCTGTTCCATTCACAGATAAATCCCCTTGTATTTGATGCCAATTTCAAGGAGTTTCTTGCAGTCCAATTCTCCTGGGATTGTTATATCTATATAGCCCCATTTGAGTACCCAGTGGTGATCAAAGTCCCCTCCAGCTAGGACTTCGTCAAGTTCCTGATAAATTAAAATTATCATGTCGGACCATTACTCCTCCACTAGCTGCAGGTGGATTTGGATGGCATCCTTTAGGTATGATTTTGGTTCCTGGCAGTCTGTAAAGCCCCCACTGATCAACTGATAGATGTACTCAATGTGGCTCCCTGCTCTGTTCCAGGTGTTGTCTTCAGTATGCGCCACTGCAGCGCTGTAGGATTTGGTTTTTGCGCTTGGTTTAGGTACTTCAGTGGGGGTCTTTCCCTTCAAAATCCAACTTACCAATTTGTTGAGGCTGAACCCCCAATTGAGGGATTCTTTGATCTGGTGGATGCTGATACCTTGGTGGCTGATACTTTTAGCCATTTACGCTCCAATCTCAAGGCTCTGCCACTCAAGGGCATCCAACGGTGAGAACCCCAGTCAGTACCACTTGAGGGCGGATTCCAGGCTGCATGTTGGGTGGAGGTATTTTTGAAGGACCTCCCTTGTAATCGAGCTACACTGGCACCAGTCCCTTACTGTGACACTATTCCAGCCCCCATCTGTAAATAATCATGCCATGGCTGCTGGAACACCCGCTTCACTCCATTGGAATGCTTTGTAGGGGGTGAAACCTTCAGCGGCATATGGGGCCTCTAGCATCAGTTCTGGGAAGGATTGCTTCCAACCCTGGATAATTTTGATGCGGATCCCCACTTTGAGCCATTCTCAGCCCAAGTCTGGGGTCATGACCCCTTTCATTGCTGTTTCCACCTGTGGTGAAATCTTGTATTCCATCCACAGTTGGGCTGATTCAGGGGTGAACCTCGCTGCATCCCAGTATGCAGCTTCAACAATTGTTGTGGTATTTTGCCAGATTTTCACTTTTCGATCAGGAATGATCAGCCTCTAAGGGTTTTGTGAATTGGTTTAATCACGCCAGCTCCACCCATTCGCGCACTAGGTCCATACTGGCCCCCACTCAGAGCCAGTATTTCATCTCCATCAGTGTGAATCCATTGGCAGACCAGTTGATGGCCTCTTCTGGTGACCAATCCTGGAAGGGTCCCCATTCCACCACTTTTTCCTTTGTCCAGCCCACTTTCATCAGGACTGATGCAGTGGCTGGTGGAATTTGGGTGTACGACCAGTGTAAGGCCTCAATGGCCTTGAACCCAGCTGTGATCCATGGTATTGCCTCCTCTGGGGAGAAAGTAGTGCTATACCATTCCAGTGCCATGTCCACTGGAATGAAGTGTTGGGCCCATTTGAGGGCAGTAGAGGCGTTTGGGAATTGTTTTGTGTACTTGGCTAAATCTGTTGGGTTGAGGCCTGAGCTCCTGACAGCTTGGGCATATTGTGCTGTAATGCCTGCCTTGTTGTACTCTATTGCATTTAAAAGGTCAATGCCAGCCTCCATCCAGGCCTTTGCATCCACCAGTTTTAAGTCTTCATGGATTGCAGCCTTGATCACCTTGTTCTCCATGGGGATTTTCATCCATTCCAGGGCGTCTTTGGTCCTAACTTTTGACGCCTTGAATATTACTGCCATATTGATTGATATTTGGGTGTTGAGCCAGCATTTGGCTGCTCCAGCAGAAAATTTGTGGTCTTGCCACATAGCTGCAATGGCTAGTTTGATACCTTTGGAGACCCACTGAGTAACCTTAGAGTATGGGAACCGGAGGGCCTCCCATTGTTTGACCTTGCGGGCAAACACACCTCAGTGTGCCAACATATCTGACTGGATTGGGGTGTATTTTACTGGGGCCCTGGCCACCAACTTGACCACTGTTGGAAATCCAGCCCCTTCTGGCAGTACTTTTAGTTTTTTTGCCAAATTTTCTTGGGTGTCTGATCCCTCAGATTTGGTCCCCAATATATTTTTCCCCTGTTGGGGTTGATCCTCAATGGATCATATTGGTTCAGCGATTGGCTATTTGGGATCAGCTGTTGATTCATGGTTGAGCTAGAGCCCCCTGTTGACATGACTTTGTTGGGGATTGTGCCTGATGGTGTATTGGGGATCACGCCCAATGATTTTCTCATGTTGCCAAATCAATTTTGGTCAGGGACTGTTTGCTCCCCCAACTGGTCCTTTTCAGAATTGGAGCCTGACTTCTTCTTCACTCAAATACCCCAAGCAGATTTGGTAAGTTTCTCCATGTTGGTAGAAAACTTTTTATAGCTTTGCTCTGTTGGTTTGAGCTGCTGATTTTTGTCAATTGAATCTGAATCAGTTTTGGATCCTACCAATACTTTGTCTGGGTTTTTTGTTTTTTCCACAAAAAATTTCTCACCCTGTGAGGCTCCAATCCCCTCTACTGGTTGAGGTTCAATGGGGAATATTCCCAACACTGCTGTTCTCTGCACTGGTCCTCACTCCTGGAAAGCTTCTCTTGTCATCTGGTTGTCAGCAGTCACCAATCCTAGGGAGTCAATTCTGTTATCCACACTAGTTGCAAGGGCCCCATAACCCATTGATGCATTTGCACATTTCATCATTGTTTGTGTTGGCAGATCATTACTTGACATACATGTGTTGTATTGCCCTTCCCCATTTCTAGTTGTGTGGGGGCTTGGGCCAGCAGGAATTTCATTAGATGGTACATCCTTCATAGCATCCTTCATATTATTATTGTTAATTAATATTGGCACAGGTAAGTCATCCATTTCTATGTGCTGTGCACAGATGGGCGGATTGACTTCCCTACGCTTGGGTGGTTGGCTGTTGTTCACTGCTCTATAATTGCAGTGTACACTGGCAGTTGGTTGCTCTCTCAATTCTTGTTCAGTTCACTTTTTGATTTAAAAGTGATGTATGCAAAAGAGAAAAAAGGGCTGATTATGCTAGAGGAGGTATTTTTAAAATCAACTGGTTTCTGATTTAGTTTCTGATTTAGATTAATTTGCTAATTACTCAAGTGACCACTAACTACTTAACAAAACCATTTCAAATATCAAATTAACTGAATATTTAACTGCTCAGCCATAACTATATACTGACTACCATTGAAAATATATAGGATTTTCACTTAATACATATAAAGCTTTTTTATTTTGAACATGAAAATAAATTTTCTCGATGGATTATTGTATTTTCATCGGAGATAATTAAGTGTACAAATTTACAAACCTCTATCTAGTCTAGAAAAGGTAGTTAAAATTAAATCGCAAGAATTGTACATTTCCTACATTGTGAGGTAAAGAAAAGCAATTAAAAATATAAAGGTCGAATTAAGAGTCCATCATTTTCAAAGTCGGTAAAAATGCTCACTACAGGGGTCGAACCTGTGACTTTGGCGTTATTAGCACCACACTCTAACCAACTGAGTTAAGCAAGCTGGAGTATTTTTTTCTTAATTAAACCTTATACACAAAACTTTGAAAAAGTGTCTATACAATCTATATGATATTATAATCAGTCTTTTAATAAGGCATCACATTCATAATTTAAGGTATCTTTAAATTTGAATATAAATAATATTTAACTTTTGATAATCAAGAATGAGTAAGCTCTAGGTTTCATTAATTAAATACCTATTTCAGCTGTAGCATTAGGGAAAAGTATGGTCTAAAGGGTCAAAAAGCTATACAAAAACTTCACTAGAAATGTATAGTACATCCAGCGACTACCTCAAGATGGTCTAAGGGTTACCATTTGACAAACATTAGCCATGCGTTCTCACAAATCCTCTTAAGATTCTAAATATATTACCTGTGATATAAGGGACCCTTTACACCATGTTATAGTATGCCAAGCAACAAACAACTTCATTGATGCAGTGAGTATATTCTTTTAGGTCATCATGAAAACCTTAAACCTTTCTTTTAAAATTCTGATGAAGCAGATGATCTGTAACACAGCCTTTTATTGTAACATACACCTTTCATATTCTAGGTTTTTCCTGAATGTAACTTTACTTTTATATTTTAAAAAGTATAAGGAATGTTAAGCCTTCTCACCAATGGAATATAATACAATTAAAAACAATTGGCGTCTAACTCTAAAGAATTAAACCATAGCTAAAATGGTGCAGCAATGCAGTACAATTAAAATTATCATTAAGCCTTTAACTTCAAAAAATAACATTGGCAACCAATCCTAAAAAAATAATAAACCTCAATTTAATGCTCCAATGGAACATGCAACGGGATGTTAAGAGGGATCTGGGTTTCAAATCTCATAATTTTTCACCCAAATCTACATTTGTATTATGATATACTGAGTCAAATTACTTCTCCAATTTATACAAATTCATCTGTGGTTATTTCAAAAATTAAGGATTTTTTCTTAATCATTTGATCCCTAAGAAGTTTTTAATAGGTAAAGGGTTTGATCAAGAATACCAAATCAGCATATAAATTATCCTATTAGTAAATTATTTATAAGCAGATCCCCCAATTTTTCTAGTTTCTTATAAAACTTGATTAGGAGTTGATCATTTTTTTACATTTTGAAATGCGTGGGAGTCCAAGGGAAGGTTGATCTGGTAAGCTTCAGTTTTTAATCTTGAGAGCTCCATGGGAGTATTGAAGTTATATTCAGGAAATTCTGATAGCTTATTGAGTTAAATACTGAAAACTGAAGTTAAGAGGCATTTGAGGCAGTCAAACAGCACAGCTGGCTCATTATTCTCTGCCAATCCTTTGTGAGAGATAGAGTTGAGGGTCAGAATTGAAGTATAAATGATAAACTTCTAATTTGAGGAACATCAATGGTTAAATTAGGCAAATTAGATATTAAATCATTCAATTTAGATTTTAGATCAGGTGGATTGGCTTTATAGATATAGATCCTTATTTAAACTCTCAAGTTTTTTTATTGAAATTAGTCTAGGTATTATTGGATTCTTCAGAGTTAAATAATTAATAATTGTGATAGTTTGACCCTTATAGTGTTTTGTAGACAGTAATCATTGCTCTGAAGGTTGGGTTTAGTTTTATGGGATCCAACCTATCTCCGGATAGATTTTCTTCATTGATTAGATTTAGATGAGTAACCACTTCAGCCAGTCTTAGCAATTATCATCCTATGGTATAAATTGGCAAAATTGAATATTCATTATTATTAAGTTTTAGGTCAAGTGGTATGGATTTTAATCAAAGTGTGGTCAAATTTATTAGTTAGCTCAATTGAAGGGTCAAAATCAGGTGAATTAGATTACTCAGCCACAATGAGATTACTTAATTTGTTAGTATAAAATAAATGTAATTAGATTGTTGGGAATTAAAAGAATTAATGGGGAAATAAAATTGTACTTTTGTATCTTTGGACAGATAATTAGTCTTGTCCATAGCCAAAGTTTCAAGTAAAGTTGATTATTCATCTTGGGGGTTAATTCATCCTCATTGATTTCATTTTTGGACAGATTATTAGTATCATCCAATGTTAGGATTTCAGTTGAGGTTAATTCATACATCTAATGGTTTATTTCCTCATTATTGATTTATTTGTTAAATATATTAATAGTCTCATCCAGTACTTGATCCTTAGTTGAGGGGGATGTATTCATTTTAAATGGTTTACTTGAATTTTATGAATTTTAACAAGCATCATTGGTAGAGTTGGTTTGGTTGATCAGCATATTGACAAGAACAAGTTTGTTTCATTTCCTTTGGATTCTACTTAGTTGCCATTTGCAACAATCAGCAGCTCTATAAATTACTCTTAGTGCAAGTTGCCAATATAAAACTGATAACTGATCATCATCAGTATTATCCTGAAAAAATTTTCTAAGAGTATAGCAATAACTCATTAGTGAGATCCTCCTTTTAGTTTTCAAAGTACTAGCAGGCCTGCGCCCAGCTAGAAGGACTTAGACAAAAATTTATAAGACAAGCAGTGTAAAATCATTAGTGAGCTTTATAAGTTGTTGATCAAGTTGATCTGAAAGCTATTGGTTTTTAATAATTAATTGTTGTGCATACTGTATACTATCCTAGGTAAATTTTAATAATCAGTGTAGCTTAAAAGGGACCTGGCAGAAAGCACCAGTGTTTAAATTCTTACAGAATCTGATAATGAATAGAGCCCAGTACTTAGAAGCTCACTTAAATTTTAGGACAGAGTCTTAGGTTTAGCATTGAAATCTTAATATATGAATAATTGAACTTCAAAAATTAGTTAGGATATACTACAGTAAAGCTTATTATAATGAAAATTTTAGTACTTTTTATAGTGCTAGGGAAGTATCATAGATCAAGTTAAAATAAAAATCAAGGGTAATGAATTAAAGATGGTAAAGAATGTGATAATAAGAAGTTAATCCAGATCATGCATAATCTTACTTAATATCATTAGTTGTCACCATGACCTAAATACTAATTTTTAGTTCATAATTCCATTGTACTTGATGGGAATCGCCTATTAGGTATTAATATTAAATTTAGACCTGATAAAATAGGCCCAATATTATATTATGTTTTGATAAATATTGAAGGATAATTGGTATTAATTACAGCTAATTAATTAACACCAAGTCAAGGCTTTACCCAAATAGGGGAAATCCTGACAAATACTGAAGTCACAAAGTTGTAATAGACTACCAAAAGCTCATATTAGTAATCAAAAAGAATAGTTAACATTCTTCTCTTTCTGCTAAGCATCACTATTCAAAAATCAATTCAGCCTGAAATTTAGCTCCACTATAGAGATTTACGAAAACTATTAGCAAATATGGCGGGAAACCCCGCAAAAGAACCCGCAGGCTCTGCCAAACGAGCCAGCACCACCCCCAAATGAAGCAACCCTCGGTTACCCACCTCAGGGTCAACCAGAATCACCCGCTCTCAAGCAGTGGCCATGAAAGCAGGCACCACCCCCCAACCTAGAGCTACTTCAACTAGCGCCAGCTCACCTGATCGCACTTCTGCAACCTGCACGCCTAACAGCTCTGTGTGCGCTGCCTCCCACCAACCCGCTGGGCCCCCTCCAACCAAGGAGGCCATCACCCATGCTGTTTTAATGGCGTCTGCTCAGTTGAATGCAACTCAGCCCATCCAGGCATTCACCTCCCCCATTGTGTCAGCTAATTCAGCCTCATCTATTATTGCTGACGCCATGTTTCTGGCTCCCTCCACGAGGGGTGATACCCAGCTACCTGGCCCCCAAACCCTCAGATGTAAGGTTGAATTAGCTGCACATTCTGGTTCACTAAGCACCAAATTGGGACAATCTACTCTTCCCAATGAGGATTCAAATGGTTCAAATTTTGGAACTTCACACCAGTTCCAATCTCACCCGTCCCATTTAAACCCCATAATTGGCACTTCTCAAGTTGGCATTTTATCTCCATATGCTGAAAATGACCAATTCACCAATCATCCAGTGAGTTTTGCCCACGAAATCACAGCAAATACTTGGGCTGAATTTACCCAAATAGATTGGGATGGTGATGAAACATCGCCCTACTCCCAATTGGCTGGAGTTAATTCCAATCTGGATGGGCCTCCCCAATTTAGTGAGGCCCAACAATCACCTGGCCCCCAAACCCTTGGATGTAAGGTTGGATTAGCCGCACATTCTGGTTCACTAAGCACCAAATTGGGACAATCTACTCTTCCCAATGGGGATTTAAATGGTTCAGATTTTGGAACTTCACACCGGTTCCAATCTCATCCATCCCATTTAAACCCCATAATCGGCACTTCTCAAGTCAGCACTTTATCTCCATATGCTGAAAATGACCAATTCTCCAATCAGCCAATGAGTTTTGCCCACGAAATCACAGCAAATACTCGGGCTGAATTTACCCAAATAG
Source organism: Massospora cicadina (assembly GCA_022478985.1). Lineage (NCBI taxonomy): Eukaryota > Fungi > Entomophthoromycota > Entomophthoromycetes > Entomophthorales > Entomophthoraceae > Massospora > Massospora cicadina. The sequence continues at coordinate 92,686 of JAKSZP010013499.1, forward strand.
ATTGAGATGGTGATGAAACATCGCCCTCCTCCCAATTAGCTGGAGTTAATTCTAATCTGGATGGGCCTCCCCAATTTAGCGAGGCCCAACAATCCGCCCCTCAATTTAATATGACGCCAGCAACTGCTGTAACATTCCAGCAACAAGGGAACTCCACAAACTTGTCCAAATCACCAGCTCACACTCAACCCACGATTGCAGCCCAAAGCAAACACAAACGTACCAAAGGAGCCACTGTGGCGTGGCAAAAACCTCTGGCATCAACGCTACCCAAAGCTGATCCCCGTGAAGTGGCGTTTATTGCTGATGTTAGAGCGCAAAAAGCTCTACCTCGCTCAACC
>JAKSZP010013500.1:0-92835 GCA_022478985.1 Massospora cicadina
TATGCCAAGATTCAATATGAATGAGAGTATCTAGAAAAGGAAAGATGAATATAAGACTACCAAGCTGAGGATGCATCTGGCTTGGGGAATTAAGATATAAAGAGTCACACGGAGGATTAAAGAAAAAAGTCTTTTTTTGGGTGATTAAGCGGTTGCAGATAAGTCTGCAATTTATATTAAAATAAAGGTCAAAATAAGGAGCAATAGCTCCATATATAATTTATTGAGTTTATTAGAAGGTTGGCGATCTTCATATTGTCCAATTTGGTTGCTCAGTGGCTAAAACCTTTGTAAACCAACTTGGCGGAAACAAGCCTATACGCTGAGAATTGACAGTTGTAAAAAAGCATCAGGAGATTGGAAGAGGAATGCTGATTCGCTTGAGGAAATAAAACAAGCTCACTGTAATGGATCTATGGCGGATATGGCTTATACTCTGACCAGTCTTTATGTACCCTACCTTCCGTTCATATCTCTGATGAACTAACCCCAGCTGAGCTGAATAAAGTTTACACCTTAATGGAGTCCTATAGCGATATCTTCTCTACCTCTGACACTGAATATGAACACTTGAAGGGTTGGACTCAAACTATTGATGTTGGTGATGCTCAGCCTATCCGCTCCAAACCCTACCACAAATCCAAAGTTGAGGAGCTATAGATATAAATGGAGCTCAAACAGCTTCTGGACGCTGGGTCGTTGGTGCATTCCCAAAGCCCTTGGTCGTCCTCACTCTTATTGATAAAGAAGAAAAATGGAGGTCATCAGGTAGTGAAGGACTACCGTAAGCTGAATAACCTCACCAAGAAGGACAACTACCCTATCCCCCGCATTTAAGCGTTCTGGACCAACTCTCTGGTCTAAATTTTTCTCCACCATGGACTTGGCTATCGGGTATTGGTAGATGAATCTTTCTCCACATGATCAGGAGAAGTGCGCCCTTATCTTCAGTAAGGGTTTGTTCCAACCCACTCAGCTACCTCAGGAGTTGTGTAATGAGCCTACTACTTTTCAGCGGGCAATGGATCACATTCTCCAGGACCTTAAGCTTAGTTTTGTGATTGTCTTCCTCAGTGACATCACAGTATTCTCCAAGACGTTCAACGAGCATCTCACGCACTTATAGAAGGTGTTATAACTCTTGTGGGCATCCAACATAAAGATGAAGCCCTAAAAATGTACTTTTTCCTAGAAGAAGTTGGACTTCTTAGGGCACGACATCTCACAGTATGGGATACAACCTCTAAAGAATAAAGTTGAAGCAGTAAACAAGATGCCTGCGCCCAAAACCCTTTGTGACGTTCAGGTTTCTTAGGCATGATGGGTCATTACCATCAATTTATCCCAAAATTCGCCCAGCTCAATGAGCCTCTCGTACATCTCTTGGCTAAGAAACACTCCATTCCATTGGGGTGTGGAACAAGAAGCCTCGTTTGAGACACTGAAGGAGTTTCTGCAACAACGTCCCATCCTCCATCACCCTAACTATGGCAAGCCCTATATGTTGTTCACAGATGCCTCTGACTACGCCGTTGGAGCTATCTTGGCTCAGTTGGATGAAAATGGGGCTGATCATCCCATATCCTACTTCAGCAAAATGCTTCCAAAATCTAAGCGCAACTACAGCGTCACTGAGAAGGAGTGCCTGGCTATCTTGTGCGCTGTCAAATACTACCTCCCTTTTCTATATGGGACTCCCTTCAAAGTAATTACTGACCACGCCTCTCTGAAGTGGTTGCAGAATATGAAGGACCCCACTGAGCGGTTGGCTCACTGGGCTCTTAAGCTTCAGCACTACAATATGACCATTGAGCATCGGGCTGGGACACGCCATATGAAGGTTGATTGGTCGATGCAGATGCCTGTCCTTCACCTTGATAATAGCGAAGCAGAGAGGTTGCTTGACCTCCTAATGACTTCTGATGCGTGGGCTGATGAAGATGAACCAGCACAAAAGATGCTAGCATGGCTCTCCTGCAACACAAAGGTGGATAGTGGGAAGTTGTATAAGAAAGTAGGAGTAAATTGGCTACCTATCTTGGCTGTCGGAGAGAGTACCTGTCGTCTTAGAGTCTCACACTATCATGGAGTATGGCGGAGTACTCAAAACTATGAGTTGGTAAAAGAGCAGTACTACTGAGAGGACATCCTGGAAACCATAACGGAAATATTGGATGCCTGTCTGACCTGTAAAAAACAATCCAGCTTCCAGACATGATATCAGTATCAACCCACAACGTCCCAACAACTTTTCCACATCATAAGTTTTGTGGTAGGTCCTCTACCTCAGACCACCGGTGGTAATTGTTACATCTTTGTTGGAATTAATCATTTTACCAAATGTAATGAAGCTGTTGCTCTTCCCGCTCAGACTTCTAAGGCCACTGCCACCTTCCTACATCTTTATATCTATACGCAGCATGGTTGCCCCAGGTCCTCTTTTGTGATAACGGGAAAAATTTTACCTGCTGAGTGGTAAAACTCCTCACCACCTCCATGGGAGCACAACAACTCTTTTTGGCCCCCTATAACCCATCCACCAATGGTGCCGTAGAAAGAGCAAATGGGACCTTGGTCTCTATATTTCAGAAAATGGCCAACTCTGATCCTCTCCACTGGCATCTTTACTTACCCAGTGCTCTCATGGCTTACCATATTAGCTACCATTGCATTATCAAGATGTCTCCTTTCCATGTGTTATATGGGCGAGAACCTATAGTGACAGCTTTATAGCCAAAGATGTTTTCTCTACTAGTACAGATCTGGATCAAGCTATGAGAGTTGGCGCAGCACATCATCCTTAAAGTCTGAGGCGATAACTTATTTAGCAAAAACTGTAACTAAAAAGGGCCAAGCTGCCAACGAGCTTCAGCCACCACTCCCTTCTTTCCAAGTATCAAACCTGGTACTCCACTACCACAACTGTATCATGCCTAGAAAGGTTTAGCTTGAGTCCATATGGTAGGGCCTTTTTTTATCACCTATAAGCAAGGGGATGAGTATTCTATTAAGTCCCTGACTTCTGGCCTTACCATTGACCAAGTACACAGACAGTTATTGTGACCTTATACCCCCTACCACTCTTGAGGGGCAATTTCAGACAATTACAAGTCTGATGTATTGATAAGAGTGGTTCATAGGTGAATGATGAAAAAAATCAGCCAAAAGACCATGGTCAATTCTTGGTGGAAACCTGAAAATCTGGGTTACACTTTTCTTTTTAAAACATGGGCAAATAAAACTAATTCAAGCAGTTAGATTGTACCAACCATGAAGGGGAATAAAGAGAGCTCTTCAGATGTCCAACCCCATCTTACTACAAATTTAATTCAAAACACACCTCAGAGACCTTCCCCTTTTATATGGTCATGGGGGCCTCACAAAATGAAAATATTTTCCCATCAAATGATTGGGTAAAATATATAAAACCATACCTCGTGGTCCTAAACTACCTATCATCGCCCTCCATCAGACATTTACTTAAGTAGGGCGAGTTTTAATTAATCTGATAAGTCCATCGCCCATATTACCTAATTTGGAATTTACTAAGCAATCTGAACTTTGAGCCATGACACTTTAAAAATATCAAGTTTCAACTTATTGAGAGAGTTCATTTCTTATCCCCCATGGCAACTAATAAAACTATAAAAAACACAACTCTCTAGTGTCTATTGTTTATTTATCTTTATTATCACTAATGGTTTCAATTCCCTATTTGTTGAATTTTAGGCCTAAAACGCACCAGCGAGCTTAATAAAACCCTAAAGTCCAACAACTTGATTCACTTATGCAAGATATATTACAAATTTAGTTGCATTCCTTAGCCACAGTTTCAACATCAGTTGTTAAGCTTGATTGTGGTTGACACAAAATCTGATTTCCTAAACTCCTAATATATCAAGCAATGCATTTATATTTAATTTTAGTGTATGCTAAGTGTGGAATTGTATCTCATTATCTATAGAGCTGACAACAGATTTTTGTGGAAAAGAGTATCATGTGGGTGAGCTGTTTTAAGTGCAATGGCGTTGGGCTAATAAGCATTTACCATTCAAGAAAAGATTACAAGTGGCAGTTAACATAGGCATGATAAACCCAGCAAATCCTTGGATGTAATAACATGCAGTGATTCTATTATACAATATTCTATATCTTTGTACTATACGCGGTAATTCACCTCCTAAACAATGAAATTTTTTGGTTAGGACAGCTTTTCCTTTTTCTTAAACTAATCTAAGATGACTTTTTTAGGACTAAGAAAACTATACATAAAAACACTTTTTCCCAAAAAAGCAGGTGCTGGGTTTGCCTTTTACTTGCATGTACGTCTTGCTAATTTGTTCAATAATGATCCAAGGCACATCCTTTGTATCAGAGAGTCAAATAAAGTATTAAGGGCGAAAGGAGATTTTAAGGTCAACGATGTCTAATTCCATTTTGGTTATAATGTCTATTTTATAAATATAGTTATGCTTTTATTAAACAATAGCTTTTTTATTAACCACTAGGGATCTTAATTCCTTAATGAAGTTGTTATGTTGGGTTTTCTTCTCATAATCTAATCCTAGTCACCATTTTTATTGAGATCTTCTATGCTTTAACATTTTTCTAAAATAGGCAAACAGGTCTCTAGCATAAAATAGGCAAACGGCTGACAATGTTGCTCACTAAGCAACATTGGAAAAGCAAAACAAAAACTTTAAGTAAGCAAAATTTTCTTTAAATGTTAATATTTATATTTCATCATCCTCTGATGCACTTAAACTTGGCTTATCCAGTATACCATTATTTTAGATAACCCTAGTTATATCAATATACATAACGTAAACTGATCTATAGGTTAAATACATATCTGCAGGAGTAAACTGATGCATCATACCTTGATTTATGAGCCATTTAGCCAGCAAATTACTCTTTCATATTTAATTATGTTTTGCAATACTTCTGTAATAATCACTATTGTGGAGAGCCAATACTGGGCCACTTCTAGAAAGTTTAGTCTACTAGTTGGACCTCGCAAACCAACCAAAAACAAACTATCTCTTTTACACAAGGGTGGATGTTAACTTTTGGCGGATTAGGTTGAAACCCCCAAACTGGTTGCACAGAGTAAACCCCACTGAGCAACGGATGAGCAATATGAAAATCACTGGTCCTCAATATTTAAGAATAAAAAAGTGTTTAATAAGGAGCTATTGCCCCAATGATACCAATTTATTAATAATAAACCTAATGGTACTTCCGTTACTCTTTCCTACTTCTCTCTTTCTTTGTAAAAACCTCCCCCTTCTCACTCTCACGCTCAACTCTTAATCCTTGGTATTCCTCAACGGACTCAACATGCTACTCTTAGTAATTCCCTATTCGCTATGATCTAGGGTTTCATTCGAATTGAGGCTTTGGCAAAATTTTTCTTAATTTACCAAACCATAATTGCTTCAATTGATTCACTTTACATTGACATAATATATTGCTTAATCTCAAGGCTTGATTCAAATCTAAATTATGATCTGCCAGAACTATAGCTTATTGTCCAGTAATATTGGAATCTCAAGACTACCCCCCCTTGACTGGAGGATAAGCTCCTATTTCTTTTATGGCCTAAGGAACTTTACATGTGCTTGGTTGATAATCCAACCACCTGCAGGTTCCTTAATAGTGTAGGCGTCAACCCCAGTCTTCTCAATTATCTCAAATGGTCCAATCCATATGCTGGCAAGCTTGTTCCTTCTTCCAAAACCATGTTGGTTGTGGAACAGGATAAGATCTCCCACCCTTAACTGGGGGAGGCTGCTGCATCTACATTGGTCAGCTGCCTAATCCCAGATTATTTTGGATAGACTAGTGGAATATTCTTTGTTTATAGTTTAATCAGTGTGTCTATTAAGGCAGACAAGTACCGTTAGGTCTTGACTCCGCTGGTATCCTCCACACAGGAATAAAGCAATGCCAGCAATGCAAGATGTCTTCCATAAAGTAGATGGAAAGTGCTCCTGCCGGTTGCTGAGTGGTAGCTAATATTGTATGCAAAGAAAGCGGTGGATACAAGGGTACTCCATTCCAAAGGCCAATCATATACAAGCTTGAGTAGAATGTTAACCAAGGTTCCATTGACCAGATCTACCATTCCATTAGATTCAGGATGGTAGGGTGTAGTCAAGACACCGTGGATTGCCATTAGTATATTCAACCTGGGCAGAATATGTGATGTAAAATTGGTTCCATTTTCCATGAGGATAAACTTTGGAAAGTCATGTCGCTGTATGACACACTCCAGGATGAACTTGGTGGTGGTGACAGCCCCTAAATTATTGATCAACCTCGCTTCCACCCATATTGTCAAATAGTCAATTGCTACTATTATATATTTGGAGCAGTTTGCACCAGTAGGCAGAGGCCCCACCACATTCAGAGAAACAGTATGCCATGCGAAACAAGGCTTCAGCTGGTAGGTGGTCTTCCTGCGGAATGATTTCTCCACTTGGCACTGGTGGCAACAAGCGACCATTTCAAGCACACTATAGTGTATACTCAACCAATAGTAATGGGGTCGTAAGAACTCCAGCGTTTTTTGCAACCCTCCATGACCTACCACTCTATGATCATCCATCATAATTGAGAGTCTAGCAGAAGGTTTTAAGGAACTCATCATTGATCCTCCAATCTACTTATATAGTTCCTCATTGTGCACAAGGGTATTCCATTGCAGCCCATCCAGCACTTTGGTAACCTGTGGTGGCTCATCATGATATTTGCCCACAATCATCTTCTCATACATTATGTCTACCAAATCTACCATAATGGAAACCATTGGTAATTTTAGAGAGTCTGCATTTTGTTGTTTCTCCCTGGCCAGTGTAAAATATTGAAGTAATACACTTGGAGCTTCAAGGACTATCACGCGAGCCATCCTTCAGGTTCACAGAGATTCTGCAGCCAATGCAAGGATGTGTGATCCATTACCACCTTGAATTTCACCTCGTGAAGATATACCTGAAGCTGTTTATCCGTGTGCATATTACCGCTAAGCACTCCTGCTTAGTCATGGTGGAATTTTTTTCAGGACCTGATAATCTTTGGCTAAAATATGCCATGGGATGCTCCACACCGTCATCATCTTTTTAGGATAGCATGGCCCCTATGGCAGAAAGGATAGCATCCGTTTGTACAATAAATTTCTTCTCAAAAGCATGGTATTGAAAAATAAGCACTATCCAATGCGGTTCAAAGAACATTGAAAGCATTTTGGCATCGTTCCATCCAGTAAAATGGGGCATTCTTCCTTAGTGGCAAAGAGCGGAGCCCCAATACAACTGAAGTTGGGAATGAACCGCCAGTAATAACCGACCATCCCAAAAAACACCTAAATATCATGCTTATTACCCAGCTGAGTCATCTTTCATATAGCTTCCACCTTTGCCAGCTGAGGACTAAGCCCTTTGGAGTCTACCACAAACCCAAGGTATTCCAACTACTCTTAAAAAGTGGCACTTTTGGGGTTTAATTTTGATGTTAGCTTCAGAAAATCAGCAAAAACACTTGTTCCAAGTGATTGAGATGATCCATGAATGTCCACAAGAACATATTAATCTTGTCAAGGTAGACTAGAACGCAAGACAGCTTCAGGTCACCCAAAATAGTGTCCATAGCCCGCTGGAACTTATCTGGAGCGTTGCACAAACCTTGTGGCATACTTGTAGGCTGGAAAAACCCTTTTGAGGTAATTATAGTGCACTTCTCTTGTTCCGCTGCTGGCAACTTGATTCGCCAGTACCTCAATATCAAGTCCATAGCGGATAAATATCTGGCAACATCTACCTGATCTAAAGCATCATTGATTCACAGAAGCGGATAATAGTCTTTTTTGTAAACTCTATTAAGCTTCTGGTAGTCAATTACTACTTGATTGGTGCTATCTTTCTTTTTGACAATTAGCACCAAAGACGCCCAGGGACTCTTGGACGGCTTTAACATTCCCTGTTCAACCAATTTATCTATCTCAGCAGATATAACTTCTTCCGACACCTTGGAGCGATTGATAGGCATGACTGGATAGGAGGGTGATCCCCCATGTCCACCTGATGCATGATTATGCATGCATTTTAAGTCGTGATCTTTGGATGTAAAGATGGTTTAGTACTTCTCAACTAGATCTATCACCCTATCCTTCTGGTCCTCCAACAGACCAGTTAGAGCCTCACGCGGAACCACAGTCATCATGCCAGATGAGGGTTTTAGAGGTAGCCTAAGATCTTCCCATGAACTAACCTCATGTATCTGGTGAAACTCATTGATAGGAATCAGATGTAGATAAGCCACCACTTGATGCCGCTGAACCTTTATTGACTCCTTCTATATGTTTGCTATCAACACCATCACTTCCACCTGCCCTGGTAACAGGAGCCCAGGAGCCACATGGGGTTCAAGCCGTGATTGCTGATAGGACCTCATAATCTCACCATATAGGCCTTCCTGGATAACTAGTTTGAGCTCCATCCCTATTATGACCTGATTCCCAGAAGGTATACTTAAAGTACTCGCAGCTTGTAGTGGAATTTCACTGTAATTGTAAATCTAGTTAGGAAGCGCTTAGGTTCTCCTCTTCATCTGATGATATTGTACAGTAATCACACCATCACTATACACAAGATTAATTTGGCTGGGATGGATTAAATCTTCTGGGACTCTGCTGGAGGTAAAGTGGTAGGAGATCTGTTGTCCCAAAATATTAAGTGTTCCCTTCACCATATTAATCACTGCCCCAAATTGCCACATGAACGCATCTCCAATCAATGTCATAGCGATTGTTAAGCAGAACCACTACTGGGGCGGATGCATCCACAGAACCAAACCTCAGAGGCAATGCGGTGTAAGCATCTTCCAAAACAGTGCTCTGTGCCCCTGTAGTTCCATACACTACTTGGTGTTCCACATTAGGCTTCATCGGAAGCCTAGCTAAGAGCTTGGTGATATAATATTGATGGGAGCGCCAGTATCTATTATCGCCTGAATTTTGGTATTTTGCACAAAGATATCACAGTATGTACACTCTAAATAAGAGAAATTGTTGGTGTTTATAACATGAACATCCAAGGTCTATTGGTTATCCATAAAAAGTGATAATAGCAGCGAAAACATGAGATACTCCTGGGCAACTTTCTCTACTGGGATCACCACAGTCATCCCCTCTAGGGTTTCAACATTTGATGAAGGCTCGCCATTGACTATACCATTACTCTCAAGGAGTTGCCAGGCGTAAGGATTTTGCACATCTTGGCAGAGCTCAAAGTCTACATTATTGGGATATCTCCCTTGGTTTGAGGCCAATATATCGTAGTGGATGTGTTGATAGAGTAAATCGTCAGGGAGTGTACCAGGGCTGACATAAAGCAACTCATGAGAATCATCAGGGACAATTAGGTTGGAATTGGCAGAAGTAGAGCATCCTGTCTCTACTCCGCTCGCCCTTTTCCCTGTTTGATCAGGGCAGACAGTACCTCATAAGCATTTAGCCTACCTGGACAGCTAGCCGCATAATTCCTCTTTGGCTGCACAAGAAACAAGCATTTGTATATGGTCCTTGTCTCTGTATTACTCCCAAAGTTCTGGGTCACATAATAAATGATGTTTTGTTATTGGGCTGAGGATAAGCTGTATCTTAATAATGGGATGCAAAGGAACAACCAACACGTTAAGTGGATGAGGATTAACCAACGGATTTCACCCAGTTCTTTAGGGGTCCCTCTACAGATGGAAACTTAAAAGCGGATGCAAAAGCATATGCTCCACATTGGGAGCATTAAAGGTGACATATAGATAACATAAATGAATGACAATTTTTATTAGCTTCGCATCCTCTTGAAGAATGTACAACATAGCATTATACAGTTCTCAATATGGCTTGACAGTTGCCGTCATTGCTATGCCCACCTCCTCGTTAGATAAAATATTTGGTCCCAACAACACATGAGCCTCAGTCATGAATTGCTCCGCAAACTCTAAAAAGGACACATTATTTTGAAAAGATATTGTCAAAAACTTTGCCTTGCGCTGTGCCATTTTTGCCTTGCCCCTAATCAGACAGATCACAGTCTCCTTCACCTCTTGGTAAGCTATGGTACTACTCTTAAGGTAACATTTGACCTGATCAGTGCTTGCAACATCCAAAGCGGAGAACAACAGTTTGGCTTTCTGACAATTGGAAGCCCCCTCCACAGCAAATTCAAACTGCTTGAAAATCATGTATATTTTCATCATGATTAAATGGGGCAGCTTGTCACTGCAGACCTCCCCTTCCCTAAAAACCTAATTTAACTTACACTCTGCACAGTATAGCCGCTTGGTAGTGTTGCCATAAGGTTGGTAAGTTTGTTGGTGCAGTCACCCACCAAGTGCAGCTATAAAAAACTGTGGTGAGCTGATCAGTTGTATTTTTATTTTCATGGAGGAGCATTTTTTGAGCCTGGAGTAGATTATCCAGGGCAAGCTCCAGCTCCATATAATGTGACAATTCAATAAAATGGGGTAGTACCCATCAAAAGGAACCAGTTGCGCCATTGCATGGCCAATATGAAGCTATTTAACAAGTTGATCAATGAGCCCTCTGTAGTGAGCACCACTGAAAACTTTTGGCAGATTTGGTTGATTTCACTGAAATGGTTTCACAGGGTAAAACCCACTGAGCAATGAAAGAGTGATATGAGGATCTCTGGCCCTCAATATATAAGAACAATAAAGTATTTAATAAGGAGCTATTGCTTAACAATACCAATTAATGTAATAATAAACTTAACAGCTACTTCCATTACTCTTTCCTACTCCTCTCTTTCTTCATGAAAACCTCCCCCTTCTCACTCTCACACTCAACTCTTGATCCTCAGTATTCCTTGGCAGATTCAACACACTCTGCTTAGTAATTCCCTTTCCACTATGATCTAAGGGTTTCATTCAAAGATTGAGGCTTTGGCGTAACTTCCTCAATTTGCTGAACCATAATTGCTTTTGATCAATTCACTTCACATCAACATAATCTATTTCTCAATCTTGAGATTTGCTTTAAATCTAAATTACAATCCGCCAAACTATATCTTATTGTCCAGGCATATTGAAATCTTGGTAGTGGCAACACTCTAAGACAAAACCCTATAAACGCCAATAATTAATACATACTAACCATTATTATCTTTAAATATAGAGCTCTAGTAAAAAATATAATTTAAAATTAAGTTTTAAATGATATCTTGAATTAAGAATTAATCCAGTTAGAAAGATCTGCTAGCAAATAAATTGCATGAATATTTTGAATAATTTATTGAAACTTTAGAATCATTATATGACAGTATATAACTTTTCTTTCTCGTTGCAATCACTTTTGCAACCTATTCAATTCAAGACTGAATCTAGTTTGATAATCTCACAGAGGAGATTAGTCTGCGCCCATGTCAGGGAGCAGTTGGGCAAGCAAGGTAAGAGGAGCAGGTGGAAGGCCTGCGGCCTCCAACATTCAAAAATGCCCCAGAGAATCCAGCAGAATAGACAAAAATCAAAAAAAACTGGCGGTCACAATTTCCCCAGAGATACTTGCATAGCAAGCACGATGCAACCAGTACATCAACATGCCACACTCCCAGCCACTTTTGTCGGTGGAATTCGGAGTCCACATGTTTCTGGACATCCAAAAAACAGCCTTATGGGAAAAATTTTGTGAAGATGTGCACACAATTTTCCCAACCGCGGTGTACATTGCACCTCACTCCATGTCACATGGTTGGCTGGACCTAGGTTTCAAAAGCAAAAAGGCAGCAGACGAGGCTGCAGTGGTGCGCGTAGTGGTTGACCTCCCCAAAGGGCAATGGGTTGTCAAAACCAAATGCACCAGATAGACAAAATCAAACCAAATTTTCCTCACGTTTGACTTTTTGCCTACTACGGTAAAACGTGACATTTTGGAACAACACCTGAAAGATGGTCTCACCATATATGGAGAAATACAATCTTTTAGAATGCAATGCTTTACACTGATGCCACACCTGTGCACCAGCAAAGCCATCGCAGTTCTGACCCCAACTGAGGAGATCATGAAGGACCTAACCCAGATCCTGCACTCCACTTTTATTGATATTGCAGGGCATACCACCCACCCATTCTGGGTGACTGTGGACAGCGCGCCCCCCATTTGCACCCACTGTGATGCATTCAGCCATAAGGCGCACGCATGCCCCATCAAGGAGGGCGTCACATTCCAAGAGCACCCCTCAGTGGCTATGGCCAACAGAGAGGCACATTACGAACCAACCGCAAGCACCAAGGAGGCTTTCCCATGGGGAGCACAAGGCTGCTACCTACTGGTAAAGCCTATCTCCCCGCAAGAGTGGAAGAAGGCCAAGCAGGCCCATAGGGCTGCAGCCAAGGAAGCAGCCAAGGCCACCACCACTATTCTACACTCACAACGCCAGGAGGACATGGAAACCTTCATGGCAGAATCAACTTGGGAATCCATCAACCAATCAGATTGGGAAGCCCATGCTGAGTGGGCCACTCAATCTGAGGATCTGATGGGAGATTTAATCTCACCCAATCATTGCACCCAAGCTCCGGTTGAAACTGACTTGGGACCTATCCCAACTGAAAAAAAAAATTTGACCCACTCAACGGTGCACCGAACTCATCTGCACTGCAAAAAATTTGTCCAACGTCAGGAAAACAAAAAGTGAAGGCTAAAGCTAAAGCTAACATGACTCTTTCCGCAAAAATCAACAAAAACTACAATAGCATTGCTGCTAACACCCGCACTGCTGTGAAGGCCTGTGGGGATCTAGAAGAGGCTGGTGAGTCTGGGGGCCCACCCCCTCACACCTAAGGTGCAATGGGGGAAACCTTCACTTTAGGGACGTTGAATATCGCCAGACTCAAGGCCTCCCCATCCCAGGCTAGGAAACTGAGTTTTTACAACACAATTTACTTATGGATATCCTGGCCATCCAGGAGTCCCACTGTCCACAAGGTTCTGAGGAAACTTGGAAAAAAATGCTCCTCCCATCCCTATCCTTTTGGTCAAAGCACTGTGGGGTGCTAATTTGGAAAAATAATTTTTTCAAATTTGTATCCTCAGAAACATTCTTAAGTGGCCAAGTGCTTGTTGTCACTTTCTTGTGGGCTGACATAGCGCATGCAATCATCAACATCTATGCCCCAAACGGTGCACACAAGCGTCAGGAATTTTTCTCGTTGGTCAAATTTCTCCCGCTACCCCCAGATTCTTTCCTAGTCAGTGACATGAATTGTTGGCTAACCACACCAATGGACCGGTGGCCTTCCTCACCCCACGCCCCACAGGGTCACATAGAACTATGTGTTCTAAAGGCCACCCTTGGGTTAATGGATGCACTGCTGCGACATGCCCTGCTGCTTGAAAACATGATGCGTCCCCACATCCACAATGGCCAATTAAGGTCCATGACCCGCATTGACCTTATTCTAATGCCAGCGAAATTCCAACCCCACATCTCCCACTTCAAAACAACGAAAATGTAATTCTCTAACCATTGGCTGGTCTTGATAACCTACCACCTACCTGTCACAGTTGCTAAGGCCCCACATTGGTGCAAAATCTGCCCCCCTGAGCTCGCGTTGCCAGGATTTTCCACGTGGGTGGAAGAGGCAACTTTGGCAAAAAAGTTTGTTGCACCGTTTTGTGTGGACTCCATTTCTACATGGGCAACTTTCAAAGAGGACACCATCCGCCATTCTCACCATCTCTCCTCCAGACGCTCATGAGCCACATTGGCAGTTATCTCACACGCTCTGGCAGAGTTGGCACACTTGGAGTCCAACATCCCAGTTACAGGATATAGCCCTGCATGGGGCCGGAAGTGGGCGGAGGCAGCCGCCCACCTCAATGCACTTGAAAGGCAACACAAACATTGGGTTTGTGTTCAATACAAGGCCACATGCATCACAAAAGGTGACAAGTGCACCGCATATTTCTTTAGAAAATTTTGCACCACGTCAGAGCGTGGCCTGCACACAGGTGCGAAGATCAGATAATTCCATTGTGGATACACTGGCTGAAGTGGCAATCAAAACGCAAAAATATTACTCTGAGTTGTGCTGAGCCAAACCAATTCAGCCGGCCAAAATGGCAAAATTTCTTGACTGAGCCCACATCCACACCATTTTCCGGTACCCAGAAATAGTGAATTTAATTACTCTAAACAAATTATGGACAGCCATTTGTGGTGCGCCTAACCAAAAATGCCCAGGCCCAGATGGCATTCCATATGAGTTCTACAAAAAGTATTTCAGATATATCCCCATTGCTGCTCGCCTCACTTAACCAAAGCCTGTTGGAAATGCGTCTCCTACCAGGAGGACATGAGGCCTTTACTGTCACACTCTTCAAGAAAGGGGATAAGCTAGACTTAGCCAACTGGCGCCCCATTTCTCTAACAAACACAGACACTAAAATTTTAACTAAAATTATGGCTAACCGATTAGGGACTGTAGCATCTGCCACCATCTCCCCAGAACAATTCGGTTTCATCCCCAGAAGGTCAATTTGGGATAACGTGCAATCTGTGGCTAATGTATGTCAGTCCACAGCCTCTGGGGCACTTGTATTCTTGGACCAACAAAAGGCCTATGATAGAGTAAACTGGGAATACCTAAGGGCCTGCCTCCATCAATTCCGCCTACCCCCTCGCTTCATCAACTGGGTTATGCTGCTCACAGAATCTGCAACAATGGCAGTGCGTGGCCCTGGCTTCCTAACGGAAGTAGTCCACCCTCAAAGGGGCTTGCGACAAGGGGACCCCCTCAGCCCACTCTTATACAACTTCAGCCTTGACCCACTACTGCGAAATGTGAATGGCCAACTCACTGGGGTCCATGTGCCAGGCCAAGCCCCAGTCAAGATATTGGCATTCGCAGATGATTGTGTGGTTAAGGTGTCTAATAATCAAGTTGCACGCGCGCTTGAAGCTCTCATCCAGGATAAATGGGTAAGCAACGCGGCACTAAACGCCTCCAAAACCAAAATCATCCTCCTTGGTCAGTTTCAGAACTGCTGGACCCCAGCAATTAGTTCCCAACCTGGCCCATCTGCTCGCCCATGTCCACGCCCTACTAACTCAACACACACCGCTCCACTGGTGCTCCCCTTCGTGCCACATCCTACCATAGGACTGGTATGCCATCTGGGCGCATGGATGGAGGCATGCGGATACGCGTCAGCAGTAATGGAGTGCTTTATTCTGGACAACTTGATGAAGCAAATCGCCTCTCTCAGAGCCTACCCTACTTCCCTTACTGGCAGGGTTGTTTTAGCCAACTCTATGCTCCTCTCCAAAGTCTGGTTTGGAGCCCACGCCATCCCCTTCTCCTCAAGCTTCTTCAAATCCTTGTATGCCTTGCTTCAAGGATGGCTTTGGTCAGGCCGCCCTCCACCGGTGTGGCTAGAGGTCATTTTTGGCCCTCATCATCATGGTGGCATGGGCCTGCTTGACTTTAAAGCCCATGCTGCCAAGATCCTGGGCACCTGGATTGCGGCTGTCACCGCCCCTACACTCCCCTCCCAACACTGGTCCCGCGCAGCCCACTCCAACTTCTCCCACGCCTTGGGCCTCAACAATCCATCGAACCCCCACTCCCTGATGAAATACCTCGCATCACACACATTGGCCACAGGTCCTCACGGGACTAAAACCCTCTGCAAACAAATTCTACTCTCCATGCGGAGCGCAGAGTGGAGAATTCATATTAGCGGACATACAACCAAAGAGGCCGCCCCTCTCCTCAGTTCACACAAGAGGTACAGGGGCTACCCATCCATGATGGCGTGATCCCCATTCGGCCCCATGTCCTATCCAGGGTGGACTACCTGGACATGATGGACATCCCCTACTCCATTAAAACCCAAAAAACTATCTGGAAATATGTACACCATCCCCTGTTGCAGCCTCAAGTCCGCTCCCATGTGTGGCGCTGCCTGAGGCGGGTTTATCATACAGCTGAGCGCTCTAACGCTTTACACTCATCCTGTGTCATGTGTGGCCAGTATGGAACGCTGTTCCACCGCCTGGAGAAGTGCCCCACCTCTAAAGTGATATGGCGCGAGGTTCAACGTTTGCTGGGCCAGTATCAAACGCATCCCTTCAGTCTGTCAAGAGATATGTTTGCTCTATCAATGGCCTCCTCCCTTCCACTCTCCCTCCATGCTCTGGTGGTTGCAATCGCCATGTGGACCATCCACACGATTGTCTTAGATGCCATCGCAGGCTCCACCCCCACCCTCCCAGAAACTGTCCACAGATTCTGGTCTTATTTGGTGGACCACTTTCAAGTGTGGATGTTTGGATACTTCCCACTGCGTCGCTGACAGCTGGTCTCCTCCTGGTTCCCAGTCTGGTTCATCAAATCAGACCCATTCCTCCACATGTGCTCAATATTGGCTACGGCCCCTTCACACGTTCCCTCCCCCTCCTCATAAGTGGCGTTCCCGCTGGCAACAAGAGATAGCATCGCTTCTCTGGGGTGCCTCCCCTGGTACTAAGTTTGTCTCTTCTGAGTCATATTTGGAAGTGTCCATCCCATGGTCAGCCTTCCCCGCAATAAATTTAAATTATATGACAGTATAGAAAAAAATTTTTATGTTTAAAAAATAAAGGGGGGATTAGAAGAATATTTGACTATTATATATAATTAATTATGTGTAAGGCTAAACTAGTTGTGCATCCCACATAATGGAATTATGTATAAACATAAATATTGAAAATGTAAAAATGTGGTTTTAGAGAGTTACTTAAAACTATGCTTTAATCAATTAAAGTTTAAATAAGTACTAATCCAGTGAGCCAGCTTTAAGATTTTTCTAATCAAGTTTATAATCAAAAAATGTCTTAGATATTTTAAGAATTTAAAAATTTCTGGTTGCTTGTTAAAGCTTGCTTATTGAAAAAGTAATCAAGGTGGGTTTACCTTGGGACAAATTTACCACACCAAGGTTTTTTCATAGCCAGTACAGGTTTCAAACATTTGTTGAACAAAACCTGCACTAGAGTGGAAGCAGGAATTACCCTGCCAGGCTAACCACCATTAAGGCTTTCTTATTGAAGCTATGTCTATTCTTATTTCTAAGGACTTAAATTGGGAAACTCTTTTTAGGCCCTAATCTTGCATTGGCATCTGTTTGTCTGGTCTAGTTACGCTGAGTTTAGTAGTAATGTTACACAATATAGAATTGATGCCTATAATAACTTATAGCGTAGAAAAGTAGGTGATGTTCTTGGTTTTGGTTTCATATATTAATGGAGTTATAATCTCAAGAAATGTTTTTTACCCTAATTTTGTTAACATACATTATTCTCTTATATAGTATAAGATCTATATTTTTACTAAGTAAAATGTTTTTGCCTTAAAGTTTTTATTATGAAGTGACACTTCTAATAATTTTTATGTGTACTTGTCTCATGACATGATTGTTAGTACAGACCATAAAAACAATGAGTAGATTATTAAGGCTAAATTATTAGGTTGGCTGCCCTCCCTAATCTTAAATGCCTTGTACTAACGTTGGGTAAGGGCCAAACATTCTAAAATGGTACCAAGGGGTCGCATGATGCTGTTTTCAGAGTTACATCAATTGGCCATGAAATCACTTGATACAATCAATCCAAAAAAGGGATGTGAATTTTATTTTCTAAATGAGTATTTAAGCCCCATTGCAAGTACAATATTACCAAATTTGAAAAAATACCTCCAAGCCAAAACTCAAGTCTAAACATACTTAGGCTATGGTACTATCATTGATGGTAGTCTGAAATTTATTGGCTAAATTTAGGTCTGTCCCATGACACAATGACATGTCTCCTCCCCCTATCTCTATCATAGACATTTTTGATAGACACTTCTTTTTAATAAAACTCAATAAATAAAATCATTAAGTATTCTTATTAGATAAACCTTTGGTCTGTCCTGGCCGCAGATCTCCAAGTAAGGTATTTAAATAAATAGGCCTATTTAATTCTTCAAATTTGTATACTGAATTACTTTTATCATTGGTAAGTCCATATCGCTTCAAATTAATGCTCCAGAAGGTCTAGAACTCAAATTACAATTAGTTTTAAATTCTTCGTTGAAGTCAGCAAGTCATCACCTTCTCAGACCATTTGGCGTTTTTAAAATTATATATCCTCTCCTTGTGTCATCTAGGCATCAGCACCATTTTCTTTTTTTGTTTCCTCTCATTTTAGTATTTTCCCTGTTTATCTGGTTTTACATTCCCCATAACCGCTCTGGTAACATGACAGTTAATGACACTCTTTTCACAAGTATTAAATATAAAATTATGATATGAGCAATCATTATCATTATAGAAAGTACACTTCTTTTGTATTTTGATCAACCTTTTTATAAACTCTTTTGTTAGCTGTTAATATAAACCTTGTACTTTGGATTATATAATTACTTAAAAACTTCAGTTGGAATGAGTATTAAGTGATGGTCATATTTGTTGTTGTCAATCACTTTACATGGGCTTTTAGTACTTTGATTCCAAGTAATATGAGAATCTTAGTATGCACCAAGTGCAAGGTAAAAATTGTTCAATATAAACTGCAATCTAAATGTCATATTATTGAAGAAAACTCATGGCTTTCATAATAAACACAAATATACTGAATCATCTGTATCCAAAAGAGGCAACAATATATCTTTTGAATAGCAATTTCTATTTTTTATTTTAAACAGAATGGTGTTCAACAGCAGATATCTTTCTAATAAACAAAGCTTAAAACTTTTCTAGTTCTTTATAATACAAGCTTAAGCGGTATAATAAGATGTGAGTAAGTAAATTTATAATTTTTAGTGATTCACCTATTACTATCGTCACTGGTTTTTATATATGAACCAGTCCAACAGCTTAAATCTATTATAATTCCTTATTTCACTTTTTTGTGCTTATTTATAATCAAACACAATCTCACTTAAACAGCTTGAGAACTACCAAAACTAGATTAATTTAGACTCTTCATCAGTACTTCTTTCTTTGTACTTACCTTCAGTATTTGGCATTATTTAAGTCACTAATGATATAGTAGATAGCTTGCATTTAGTTCTGAACGCATCATTTTTATTCTCAGTACAATCTATATGAGATGCAACTAATTTACTGGACTATATGACATACGTTTATAAAAATGGATCACTTTCTCATATTTATGTTGCCATCAGTTTTCAATTATCTCTTGTTCTATTTAAACTTTTTTTTGAGTGCAATTAAGAACATGGTGTTAAGTTTAGAGTTCTTACAATGTACACTTTGAATGACAGTAGTGGCTAATATTTAACCTAAATTAGTTTTTACAAAATTTCAAGCATCATATATATAAGAAATTAAGGATAACCATCTTTTAGATGAGCAGGAACTTTTTTGCTATTTTCATATCTAATAATTCCATACCCTTACTTCTTGTCTAGAAATCTTTGTGAAAAGTAGTTTTATCTTCTTTTTTGTCCATAATCATAAAAAACTCTTTTATTGTATTTTGGCAATCAAGAGCTTCTAATATCATTATGTACTTATCTGACTTGATCTATAAAAGTGTAAGTGTCAGGAGCAACCAAAATCTTCTCATGTATTATAATTTTTAAAGACTTTAATGGCGATTCTTTTTACAGATACTCACCCATTCATTGTGCTTTCATACATTTGGAGGAATCCAGAATTTTCATCATACCACGATTGTATTATTCATGAACTATAGGCGAATCATAATGTACTCATTAGGGGTAGAACATTAATTATGTTTATTGTGCAACACAATTAAGAGTATATTTTTAATAATTTTTTATTGTGTTGCAGTTGTACTTCATGATCATGACTTTTGTTTCAAATTAATATGTGGGATATTTTGGCTGCTCTAAATAATTTTATTATCTAGAATCTTATAGGATAATTAATCTTTCTACAATAAGCAACAGTTTGTCAGTATCATCCAATATGTCTAAATATTTAAATGGTTACAAGTTGAATGGGTAAAGTCATTATGTTTATTTTACATACAGCTCTTTTATTATCATCTTCAGATATATTACATAAACCTCAAGTCCTATATATCATATTGAATGGGTTTGCGCCGCTGCATCACAAATGCGTAGGGAAGCACTTACCATGTAAGTGACCACATAATGGATAGGCCTGCTAAGACCAATCCATGAACCCGTGCGCCATTATGAAGTTATGGCATAAACTCAACTGATGGTTCTGGCGACACTGCATGCCAACAGTATGGTTTGGCACCAGAACAACGTTGGTAATGAGGCCAACGCTTGTCCTAACTCACTATCAGAGCTCATACTTCAGATCCAAGTTTAATAAATATAAAAGTATAGAAATTTATAATCTGTTTAGATATGATTGCAATCTTTCCTATAAATAATCAAACACAGTAAAAGATAAATTAACGTTTTAAACTCACCATAGACTGATATAGCAGCTGCCAAACAATGATATAAGCTTTACTTCTAACCTAGGCTCTCAATATACAACCAGATCATCATCTGCAAAGACTAAATTGCTATTTTGTCATATTCTGGAGCGTTTAAACACTTGGGTGTCATTCTGCCATACAATCTTCACCCCTGAATCTTGAATTTTTTACCTTCAGTAAAAAAAGTTTCATGATCTAGTTTCCCATTGAGCTTATTTCAGATAAATTAACCTTTGATTTCTTGGTAGTAACCAAGACTTTGCCAAATTAGGTCAATGTACAGAACATTAAACACCACATTGTTACATTACCCCCCCCCCACCTGTGAGACCCAAAACTCCTAAATTTTTACCAGGCATAGAGCCCATTCCTCTTGCATCTGCCACATATCTTCCTCCACTGGTTATCTTTTCCACTTCACTAAAAACTCCTGACATCCTTTGATCTATCTTGCATCTAGTATTTTTTAACCTTATAAACCTGACCATCCTCCTCTCTTGGTCTCAATGGTCCCAGAAAATTGGGTCCCTTTCCTTTAAATAAGCGTAGCTGTAAAGCATGGATTACATGGTGGGCCTTGGACTCCTTCAGTAGTATTAGTCTAAATGCGACTAACTTATAACATATCAAATTTTATAGGGCCACAAACTTTAAAACTAGCTTATGACTATTTACTTTTATGGCGTAGTTCTTTGCTGAAATGAGTATCCAAATCTAAGGGATTTAAAAAAGGACTAGATCCCTACATTGGTCAGCTTGATGCTTTTTCCTTTATTTAGATTGTTCTAAGTTTCCCTATAATAACTTCTTAATGTCTGAAATGTTACAGCCATCTCATCCACCCCCTGGAAAACCCCACTACCTGAACCTTTGTCCAGCGTAGTATTTAATCTGTGGTTAGCAAACAATGGGGATAGTCTCATTGAAAACTGGCAATGATTATTGTCAGTAATTGAGCTAACTAGGCCCACAAAGCCCAGTCATCCTGCCAGTCAGAAACATAACAATAAAGAAATTGCTTTAGTATTTTATTAACTCTCTTTATTTCCCATCTGACTGGGATGATATTCTGAATATCAGCATGTCCAGATTTTTAGATTTTCCAGAAACTTTAACCAAAATTTCGAAATAAATTGAGCTCTACAGTCTGAGACAATCTCTGCGGGTAGCTCATACTTTGCAAACACCCATCTATAAAGATTCTTTATGCATCTTTCTTTGAAGAGTGGTTGTACATGAAAAAATTAACATATGTGTTTAAACGGTCAATAACCACTATGATACCATCCTTCCCATGGACCTTTGGTGGGCCCATTAGGTATTTACACTAACTGAGGCCCATGGATGACCTGAAATTTAAAGAGGTTTAACTTAAAGAAAGGAGCCTTCCTGGAGGGCTTTGATATAGAGCATACTATTTTATTTAACCAAGGCAAGCCGACCAGGGAACAGACACTACTGAAACTTGAAGAATTAAATCAAAAACAAACGAATAGACACTACCTGAACAGAGTTATTAACCGCCCAAAAAGGGCAGGTGAACCACAACTGAACTATTATACAACCAACCAGGTGGGACAGTGATGAGTCGCTCATCCCACCATGGTGGAAGGGGAAGGGGTATTGGGTAGCTTATCCTCAGGATCAGATTCTATACTGAAGGCACGTGTGTGGGCCAAGGCGTAGAGCAATGGTGTTGGGTGATCAGTGACTGGGGAACGATTTGTCTGATGGTTGGCTGGTATTTAAGCTTACCTATATCAAAAATTGCCCCTATGTATTTGGAAAGGTAATCTTCCGCATGAAGACAGATGGAAGGAAGCTTGAATAATAAAGCTTTGGTGGCGTGGGTGGTTTTTGTCTTGGCCTGTGAAGCGATAGCAAATTTCTTGATGGCAGCATTTGCTTGTTTGTGGAGGTATGTGATGTTACATCTGACCTCAATTGGTAAGATCAGAGGGATTTTGGGATGAAGGATACCCTTGGTGAGTATTGCTAATAATGAATCAGTAATCTCACGGATGTTAGTGTTATCTGGGTTTTCAGCTGCAGCAACAGCGAGCTAGTGTTCAGGGTGGAGCAAAGAGGCGTTTGGTTAGGGGGCATAAAAACGCTGAGGGGCTGAATGGGGTGCTGTACCTGTATAATTTCTTTGATTGGGGTATTCGATTCTTTGATTACATTGCCATTTCATTGGTTTCATCCAATGAAGTCCATGAATTCAAGTCATACTGGAAATTGGGGTTGGTGAACTTATGGGTTATGGTTGTTGATTGAGGAATAATGTGGTAGTGAACCTTTATTCAAGCTGTCTCCTGATTGGTCAAAGTGCATGTGGCACTGGACCGATGAGAGGATTTATTAGCAGCTGCGGGCTCTGCATTGGCTGCAGGATTTTGGGGTAGAGGGAAAGAATTGTACACCATACCATAAAGGCAGTGGGGTGTGTGGCCAATTAGGTGCCAGATGGAGACAATGCAGGTCCAGCGGAAGCATCAAGAGAGGACATTTACGCTTTGAGTGGTCCAAATCAAAGCAGGATGGGCAGATGGTCTGCCTGCCCTCGACATGGACTCAGAATGGGTGGTCAGGATGAGGGAATGACTGTGCATGGTGGAATTGTCAAAGCGATATTATTTAAATTTGGGCTAATTGTGGCAAATGCCTGAGGCCCTGCAAGATGAGCGGCCCCATTGGGGACCACAAACTGAAGGATAGGGTTGGAGCCATATGCAGCCAAGCATTCCATCAGCTCCTGATGGAGCAATGCAGGGGGAAGGTGAGTGGGAAGCACTGCAAACTGAACCACAATAGTGGTGTTGGTGGGGAGCTGGGTGCATGTTGTGGTGATAGGGGTGCCCTGGAAAACCAGGGGAACAGTGGCCGCAAGGCAGCGTCAGCTTTTCAGGTGAATCTGAGATCAAAATACTCCTTATAGGGGTGGAAATTAATAAATCTGGCTGGCAGCATCACTATCTGGGCCATATTGATAATAGATTTCTCGTCATATGGGAATAATTCCCATATTTGACCCAAAAGCCAAAACACAGCTGGGATTGGGGGAGAATGAGTGGGCTGCAAGGCACTGCCTGGGCATGTGCCAGGTGGATGGAGAGATCCTTGGGCGGAATGAACTGACCTGATATGTTATTGGGACTGGATGATCCAGTCCAAATGCAGTTTCCCTCAGATGGAATATGCTGGATTAGTTTTGCCACTACCCCACATGGGGCAGCTGGCAGAGAATATGAGGTCATCAGGGAGCAAACGGCAGAGGTCAGCGTGGGCTAGTTAGGTTCTTTTTTACTTCCTTTTTAATCAAAATTTCTCAAAAGTTACTCCAAGTGGAAAAATAAACTTGGTTTGCACAAACTAAACATCTCACCAATTATTTATAATATTTTTTTCAATGGCTCAGCTATAAGTAAAACGCTACTCCAACTCCATCATCTTTTTGACACCAGGTTAACCTGCTAAAAAATGATCATGAGAAACCTGTAACACCTCCGACAATAATTTTTAATTTTGTACCCATACACATGAATCATGATACAGCATTGCTTTTTTCTCATACATGAGGTGATGGTCATGTTATTGTCCCTCCACTAACTCATCCCAAAACCTTTGACCAAATAGAGTATGTTTTTGTTTTCTGTCAGATTTTCTCACTTAACTCACTTCTTCCACCTTTGATCATTGCAGAGTTGGTCAAGATGAACATCATAGCCATGTTGGACTTCTCCAACTCCGCCCTCTTGTAGGCTAACTCTGCATCCCAACTTAGCCAATCTGAAAGGGTGTTTGTCAATACCAGTCAGTATTCTACCTTAAAATTATACTGGACCAACTCCATGTGCCAAAGAGCCTGTTTCTGGTCCATTTTCTTAGTGGACAATAGTATTTCAAGGCTTGATAGTCTGTTCAAACTACAAAAAAATGGCGGGTGTAAAGAAGTGTTGTTGCCATTCCTTTAGGGCCAATACCACAGCCATAAATATTTACCATAGATCACATAGTTGGTTTCCTCTGGTACCATTTTATGACTAAGTTAGCACACCAGTTGTTCCAACCCATCCTCCCCTTTTTTAGAAGAACCACTCCCACAGTATAATCTGAAGCATCCAATTTGACTATAAATAGCTTCCTGATTTTGGGGTGGGCCAGAATGGGAGCTAAGAGTAACTTCTCTTTCAACGATCTAAATTCCAATACTCTTTTTCTCCCCATATGAATGGAACATCTCTCATTAATTTCTTAATGAGGTAGAACCATTTTAAACAAAGTTTTGCAAAACTTATAAGAAATTCAACATTACTAAGAAACTCTGCACCCCAGTTTGGTCATATAGGGTTTTCCACGCCCAAACAGAACACAAATTGTCTAAAAATCTTCCAAAACATACCAGAACATTACATCCCTCAAGAACGTGACTGGTTTATGGTTTGATTCACATTTGTAAGGCTTCAACCCTAAGCCTGTCTTGACAATTGTATTTAATACCTCCTGCACATCACGCACATGATCTTCCCTGGAATGGGAAAATATTAAGATATTGTCCATTTAAGTCGCACAACAATGACCAATAATATCCCCAGGAAATGGCCAATCATGCTTTGGAAAACCGCTGGTGCATTTCTCAGCCTTAACAGAATTACGCAATAGAAAAGCACCCCAGGTAGCACCTAAAAACTGTATAGTTATATGTTAGGCCTCACTTAGACATGGTTGAAGGCATCCTTGAGATACAGTATGGTAAATATTTTGCATTCATGACCATTGGAATTATATCCTCTGTCATAGGCAATGGATAGGGTTTGGGCTCTGTAACCACATTTAGTTGCTGTAATTCCACACACGGCCACAACTCCTCATTTACCTTCAATACTGACAACACTAGTGATATTATGGAAGATTTAAAAAGCAATTTTCTTCCCTCACTTAGCATCAACCCCACGTGCTTCTCTAAAGAGGATTTTACCTGCTGGTTGAGAGGATAAACGGGACATTATATGGGTAGCTCTGACCTGCCTTAAACTGGAAAGAAAAGGCAAAAAGGCCCATAGGGGAGAAAGGCAAATCCTTCTTAGTACTAAATACTCCCACAAAATACTAATATTCTATTGGCAGCTCCTCCTCCTGAATCAATCCTACATCCTTCAATTAATATGGAAGAGAATCCCCATCTACCAGATTCTATATCATTGGATGCCCATTTCTTGAGCTCAAGGTAACCTCTCATAATGGTAAATTGATTTGGGGCTGAAACTGAAGCCACCACCGCATTCCCAAAACCGCCTGATGTGCCATATTTTCCAAGCTACAAAAGTCCTCTTTAAATCTAAATTGATTCTGTCATATTATAATTGAGGGGCTCACTCTCTACAATGCAGCATTCCATGACACATCGGCAAAAATGACATTAAACCCCTATAAATCCTTAACTTCAACCTCATTGCCGCTGAAAATTCAACGTAATTCTCCTATAAACTTTTATCCACCAGGACCATCACCTCTTCCATTCCATCTTGCTTATACAGCTTCATCAGGATATATAAATGGAAATAAAGAAAAAAGAATATTTATTCTTCAATTTTTTAAATTGCAAATTTATAAGCGCTGTGTAATTAGGCAATTCTTTTTCTTGTGAACCTGGCTTGCTACTTAACTTAAATTCTAGGTTCCCTTTTTTGACCCCCTGTACATTCCCAAAGTTATGGGGTGAGGCATGCCAACCACCTTGACGATGTCAGCCACCCACTGGTGATTGCACTTTCCTAGGAGACAAGTAACATTCTTGCTAGTCCCGTGCTAATGTCAGTTGTTACTCAACCTGTTGAGCCAACGTGATTTCCTCCACCAATGTACCTTGTATTTTTGCCACTACCATTGCCACAATTAGGTCTGGCTACAATCCTTGCCAGAACACTTGTGATAACTGAAAATCCGCAATTTGTGATGCTGTTGGGATTTATGCCCACATTCTAGCCATCTAGATTAATATGGGTCACTAGGGAATAAATCCCTCTAGCGAGTGAATTGGATATCAGTTGACCCCAAATTTTGGGTTAACAATGCTTGGGGTATTTTTGATAATTCAGCTGGTTCAGATCTGTTGGGGATCAATCCAGGTGGATGCTTAAGATCTCGTTGGGCAGAGTTGCTGACTAAATGAGGGCATCAGATAGTTGATCAATGATTAACTATCAGGTGAACCAATTGGATAAGTCAAGTTTCATTACTGATTGATTGGGATTTTAAGGAGCATGTTGCGAGGTGAGTGATGCTGCCTGAAATAAATTTGATCAGTTGGTTTGTGACCTGCCTTGATGGGTAACAAGTCTCATTACCTAAGCAGGTCGCTCACCATTTATGGTTGGTTTTCTGGGATTGAGTAGAAAACGTTAGGGACACGTTTTCTGACTCTTTCCTTTTTTAGGTCCTAAGGATGTCCAACAACAGAATCCTAACTAGGATGAAAAAACCATTGCTGATGAGACAACAAAGGATAGTTCAATGGCAATGGCTGCAGTTTCATTGCTGAGGCGCCAACCAAGTATTGGGCGCTAAATATCCTCTATAAAATCCCCTGAAAATTCACCTAATAAAAAACATCATAAAACAGTAGAAAACAGAGTTTAATAAAAACAGTAATTGGAATAATTCATTCTTAGTTCTATTCATCTTCAAGGAAATTATTGCTGTGTGATTTGATTGGAGATTCTTTAATAGGATATAGAGTAAGGATCAAGGATCCTGAGAAGAGAAGCTGTGCTGAGATGGGAATTGCTGCTGACTTTGTGTCACCAGAGAAAAGGCCATAAACTAAGATCTGAGCATGGATCAAGTTAGGCGGATAAGGGAATAAATCCCTACTGAGGACATCTAGAGTATTTTGAGGAGGAATACTGGTCAAGTATTGGACCAAACACTAGTGATCTATTTAACTATAAATAATAGTCTTCATATTATCAATTGTATATATATCATCAGACAACGCAAGGATTGCACAAAACTAACCTAAGCAGTTATCATTTAGGGGTTAATATTGTGAATGAGCAGCAAAGCCCCTAGAATTTTAACAATTGATGCTCATTACAGGGTGTTGTAGTTAAGTAGGATATTCTAGGGTTAGACGTCATATAAGAATGAGTTAAGAAAACTCTAATAGATTTGGCAACCGTCAACAAGAAAGCCTTAAATTCTGTGGATCATCAAATATTTGCTGCCTTGGAGGAAAGAGTTACCAATATCAAGGAAGGAGTCAAAAATGTCGCTAGTTTTGGCAATGAATTACTAGGAAAAGTAATGTCATTTCTAGAAAAAGGAAGGATATCTAGTTTGAGAAGTATTTTTGAAAATGGAACATGAAGCAGATCACATTTGATTACAGGCAAAAAGTGCAGATATAGAGCAGCTTATTAAGCAGGTTGAGGAGTTGAAGACTCACAAATTTGAATGTGAGCCCTAAGCGGCGACCAACGCTGAAGAGAGGACCCCAAGAAGTCCAGTTGGGTAGGTGACTTTTCCTCAAAATATGCCGCCTGCATTAACAGCCAATTTAAAGATGACTCCAGAAGTTACTCCTCAAGTTAGTCAAGTAGCCAAACCAAGAGTGGTGGCTAGAGAAACTTCAGAGAAATTAAAGCTACGCTGAAGTTACCTATTTTCTATTGGGATAACGCCATGCGTTTTTCCAATTATTTGACATGACAATGTTCAGATACGGCGAATGTCAAAAGGCTTTGATTGTGAATTGCTTGGATACCAATTGTCAGAACCTAATGTTGCCCCATCTAGAGGGGGACAGCTGGTCATACTCAGAGGCAATGGCGGCCATTATGAAAGAACTTGGAAGTCCCACGTGCATGTCAGATTGCAAGCAAGAATTCATGGGAATTCAATTTCAGAAGGATGAATCTTTAGAAATTTTCGGCAATCATTTCTACCAAGAACACAGATTTTGGTTGGAGCAAAAGTGCTGGATGATTTTGACGCATATATCACGCTGCAAGCAGCCCTTAAGCCCTATTGTAATTTACATTAAATGATGTCTTCCAAGTTTGCATTGGAGATTACCACCTTGCAGATGGTGGATCATATGAGAATATTAGAGTTACCTTTGATTCTCCAAATAGAAGTTTCAGACCAAATTCAATATGAAATTTGAATCCTTCATAGGGAACTGAGGGCGCATAGGAGTCCAGTACTCGAACCATGCCAGTAAATTAGCCCAAAGATTTCAAGCGGATTGATAAGAAAGAAAAACGCTGTTAGCAGTGTGGAGGAAAAATTCACTTTTGCTGTTCACTGCAAGAAGTCTAAGGAACATATCAATGTGGTCCAAGAGAAAGAGTCTAAACCCATACTAGAGTTTGGAAAAGGGCCCACAGCCTAGATGGGGAACAGTCTAGAGCTGCATAAAAACCCGTTCCCCCTGATATTTTACATGAAGAAATTGAAATTAGTGATCTGTTCATCAATGATGATGCACAATATCAATTATATCAAGTGGTCAATTTGGATGTGAATGCAGTAACCAAATTTTGAGCAAAGGGGATTGACCCCAAAATGTTTGAGTAAGTTGTTTGGCTGTATGCGCAACAACTGGCAGATAATATATGAGCCATGGAGAACCCAGAAAAATTGACTGAAGTCAAATTAGATAAGACAAACCTGTCTATCCCCCTTAGTGCGATCAAGGTATTGTTTCCTGATCTATTGGCTGAGATAATTCACACCCTCAATTTGGCAATTAATGCTGCTATACACTCAGTAAATACGATTTTACAATACTCTGAGTGTACATATATAGATATACTGGTTAATCAAGTATGGGTGCGGGCAATAGTTGACAGTGGAGCGCCCATCAACATTGTCTTGACTAAGCTGGTGAAGAAGATGAGGATCTCGCCCATTTTAAAACACAATAAAGAATATGGAACAGCCAGGCCAAATACCACCATCACTGTGGAGCGTATAGCACTCTACCACTTTAATTTGGATCCTTGGTGGTATCTGCCCCAGAAATAACTTTGGCCAACCAAGTTATGATGTTATTATCTAGATGGAGTTACTACAAAAATACAGAGTTAAATGTAACTTTGAGGATAATATGTTGACCATATTGGGTCAGATGTTACCATTGGCTTATCAGAAAGATGGGGAAGCTCCACTGACTAGGAGAAATAACTTCATTAATCTTATCTACAATGATGGCATTTTCCTGATTTTGATACCAATTAGTTGGCCAGAATTGACTAGAAATAATAATAGAAATTCTAAAAATTGAGGAATCCCATTAGGGATTAAGAGTTTAAGAACTATACCACTAGGATCACAGATAATAGTTGACACGAATTTTGACATTAGAGATACCTGAGCTGCTGTATGGAGAAGTTGGAAGCCCCCAGAAGGAGTCCAGAGTAGATCCTTGGTTGGCTCCTAGAATAATTATGCCAGGCCATGGATAAATTCGAGTTCTCCTGGTAAATTTGAGTGAAAAACCAATGAAGATTGAGAAAAATCAGATCATTATGTTTGTTCATCTAATCCTGACGGCTGAATTGAGGAAATTCCACGATTTTGGGACCCTCAATGAAATGGGATTAATGGTAGGGGTGACTGAAAGTATTAATTTATTGGTCAATTGAGAGCAACTCACTGATCTGATGGATAGACAGCAGGAGGAGGTTCTTGAGCTATTTGACAAGTATTGGGAATTATTCACCCAAGACAATTATAATTTGGGATGTGCAAGGAATGTGAACCACAAAGTTGACACCGGGAAAGATTTGCTGATAATAATGAGCCCAATCCAATGATCAAAAGTGGCCAAAGCGGTAGTGACAAAAAAATCATTAAACTAGTGAAGCATGGGCTTCTATTTATGTCATTGAGTCCCTAAGTGAGCCCTATCATTATTGTGAAGAATAAAGATGGCTCTAATCTGGTGATGATTAGTTATTGGAAGATGAATAATTTTATAAAGAAGGATTCATATTCACTACCACAAATTGACGATGTGCTAGATTGATTGGGAGAAGTGAAGTATTTCTCCACAATGGATCTAATATTGGGGTATTTTAAAATCGATTTGCCAATGAAAGACCAAGAGAAATGCGTTATTATCACTGCGCAGGGGCCTTATTAACTGATGAGGATGCCCCAGGGTCTATGCAATGAGCCTGCGACGTTCCAGAGGGCCATGGATGCCATATTGAATGACCTATAGTTGTCATGCGTCCTGGTGTACTTGGATGATATAAATGTGTTCATTAGGACGTTTACAGACCATTTTGCACCACTTGAAGGAAGATTTCAAGCAATTATTCATGGCTAACCTGAAGATCAAGCCAAGGAAGTGCCCCTTCTTCGCGAAAGAGTTGAGATATCTTGGATTTGTAATCAACTCTAGTGGACTGCAGCTGAAAGTCCAGAAAATTGAAGCCATAGAGTGAATGGCTGTACCAAAGAGTGTCCAAGATATCCAGGTGTTCCTTGTAATGGTTGTATACTATCAAAAATTCATTAAGGATTTTGCAAGAATTGCTGAGCCCCTCTTCCATTTACTGAAGGATCTAAAAAAAGTATTCGTTTAGAGTGATGAGGCCCAGAGTTCTTTTGATGAATTATGCTGGTATTTAATAGATCCTTAAGTCTGAAATAAACAAATTTCTGATTGATAATTTTAATACAGACCAATGCTAGGTTAACGGCAATCAGCACCATCATGAGCCAAGTGGATGAACTCAGGGACAAACATCTGGTAGCATATGTGAGCCAGACACTCTCAGTAGCTGAGAGGAATTACACTTTTACTGAGTGTGAATATCTTGTGATCATTTACGCCTGTAAACAGTTTTGGGTGTATATTCATGGAACGCACTTCAAAGTTGTGATGGAGTACTCCTTGTTGTATTGGCTACACAATTTAAGAGAATTGGAAGGATGACTGGCCTGATGGGCATTAAAACTACAGGCTTATGATTTATGAGATAGTCCACCAAGCTGGAGCTTCTCATCAGAATGCAGATGGCTTATCAAGATTACCAATAATCCAAGTGGTATACCAGCAGGCAATGAGCTATTCCAGAGAATGGTCAAAGATGAAATTGGGAATAAGCCCTGAGAAATCCAAGGTATGCTTCGAAAAGCAATGGAAAACACCAAAACCATGGATGGACAAGTTTTCAAGACAATTGATGGGAAACAATTACTATTTCCAAAGCCATTGGAACAAGCGGCTATTGTTCAAACTGCTCATAAGGTTGTCAGGAATGGAGGCCTGAGGAAGATGACAGATCATATTCACCAGTAACTACTAAAAAGTCCATCAACTACGATGTAGCAGATCATCTGGCTTGTTTTGTAAAGTGCCAGTTGCATAAGCCCCACAAGAACATGACTGGATACTGACTGGTCCGCCTGTAATGGATTGGGGCCAGCTGGATATGCACATCAACCACGTAAATATTGATTCAAATTCATGCACGACATCAGAGGTCAGATTTTAGAAGTCAGACCAATCATGAGAACCATTCATAACAGAAGTCATAGATAAGAATTTGGGGATTTGTAAATAAGGATTGATCTGGTGTATCTAATGTCCAGTATCTCAAATCCTCCGAGTTTTCATTATGTGGGACTCAAGATTTGCACGTGCAAAAGTGTGGTTATCGCTTGAGAGCTTAATTTAGGGTTTAATACATTAAACTCATGAGAAATGCTTTAAAAATGAGAAAACAGCAACTGCAAATACAGTTTCATTTTCTCAATCGGAAAAACAATAAAAAAGTTTAAGTTTGCTTGCTCTAAAAGAAGTTTTATTATATAAGAAATTATTCAAGAATCTCCTGAACCATGAGCTCCACAAGTGAGATAGGCCAGGCTTTGGCCTCATTCACGGCACTGTCATGGTGACAGGCCTTACTGCTCACTTGCAGAATCGCTGGGAATCTAGTCTGCAAATGTGTTGGAAATTTGGGAAATGGCGCATGGGAGAGAGGGTGGTTCTCTGAAGTACTATCAGTCATGTGGTTGGTGACATGGCTGGTGCTGCCCAACTCATTTGCCATGTATTGGCAAGAACCTGTGCGTTACATAAAACGAAACTCAAATACCTTCCTTTCAGTCTTGTGAGGGCTCCAGGAAGAAGTGGTGGTTACCAGCGGAGAGGAATGGAACTGGCATCTTTTGACTGTGGTTATAGTAGGATTTTTGTTGGCATTTTTGCTATGTGAAGTAGGACAATTATGGGGGGCAACAACTCAGCAAACCATAGTGGTCCAGACAAAGCCAAAAACACCTACAGGACGCATGACATTATCTATGGAGGCATTAGATAAACTTCACCAGGTAATGGCATGTATCCAGTTCCAGGCACAGTTGGCGCAGGCGATGGGGTGGGGAATCCCCTCTTACGCTCCAACTAGCCCAGGTGGTGGATGCAATACCTCCAGAATTGGCGGGATGGTTCCAGGAACTTATTGAGGAACAGGACAGTTTGCCAAACTTCATGGAGGAGTGTGTGGAGATGATTGACTGGGCAGCATGTCTGGACAAAGCAAAAGATGAGGCCTGTTCAGCATTATTATCAGTCATCCAGGGACATAGCTCTGTAGAGGAGTATGCGCAGGTCTTCCATCCATTGGAAAAAGAGGCACAGGTTACGGATTCCCAGTCCTCATGAGTGTTCTGCCAGGGGTTGCAGCCATATTTGCTAGTGGCTTTGGCAGCAGCAAAGGTCCAAGCAACACTGAGGGAGGAAGTGGCTTTAGCAGTTCAAGTCAAAAGACAATTAGCACTGGCTCAGGACTGGTGGGAGGAATCAATGTCACCTGGGAAGGGACAATCCCTGGTAAGCGGACGTTCCAGTCAAGGGGGTGGCACCCAGCCTCAAGAAATGTGGGAAATGCTCAAGGGGAGGGCGCCAATGGAATATGTCGAAGTTTCATCAGCCAATTCGCAAGTAAAAGACTCAAAAAAATAAATCGCCTTCTTCACTTTATTCTCACCTGTTTATCCCCATAGAGCTGCATACAGATGGAGTAATGGAAAGGGCAATGGCCCTGATAGATACTGGGGCAGAAGAGAATTACGTTGAACTGGCATTGGCAGAGCGTTTGAAGCTGCAGGTGCAGGAAGGACTGGTGGTGGTTTTTGCTGATGCCTCACGGAGGGCGCCATCATGGCGCGTATGCCCTTTGGTGGAGGTACAGCGAGCCCCATTCAGGTTTTGGATGCAGTTTTGTGCAATCGAGAACCTGACCCATCCAGTAGTGTTTGGGATGCGCTGGTATCATCAGTTCAGACCCCAGATCGATGTACCTGCCAGTACCATCACCCTGTACCCCAAGAGTGGCCCACCGATGAAGTGGAGTCTGTTAGTGGGAAACCAGAAATTAGATGAGCCTCAAACCCTGGGGGCCATGCAGGAAGAGGTCTTACTTTCAGAATACCAAGATTTTGTGGGGACCTTTGGTTTAAAGAAGAATTTGCCATTTTCCCCCACTGGGCCATTTGCATTCTCTTTCTGGTTTAAGGAAGGGTCCAAACTTCCTCGTGGTTGTCCAGTCTATCCATTGAATGAATGAGCCAAAGCCACATTGGAGGACCATGTGAGTTCAATGTTGAGCGAAGGTTTGATTGAGCCATCAAAATTGGCTGTGGTATATCCGGTGTTGCTAGTGCCCAAGGCAAGTGGTAGTTATGGCCATGCATAGATTATTGGAGGTTAAATGAGGTCACAAAACTGGACCCTTACCCAATGCCACTAATGGAGGATATCTTGCTGATGGTCATAGGATGCAACATTCTCATCAAGTTTGATTTAGCAGATGCTTTCAACAAGGTACCTGTGAGGCCAGAGCACCAGAGATACACGGCGTTCAAGTGCCACCTTGGGATGTTCCAATACCAAATCATGCCATTTGGGCTGCAAAATGCTCCAGAAGTATTTCAATGAATGATCAACCAAGTACTCTATCAGTTGATCGGCCAGTGTTGTATTGCTTATATGAATGACATCCTGGTGTTCTCACGTTCCAAGGAGGCTCATGTACAGGATGTGAAGAAGGTCCTGAAGGCGTTGGCTGAGGCAGGATTACTGCTCAAGCCTTTGAAATGTGAGTTTAAATGGGAGTCAGTCAGGTTCCTAGGAAATGTGATATTAGGGAAAGGCCTGGGGTATGCCCCAATAAGATCCAGGAGGTTCGCGCATGGAAGGCTCCAACCAATCAGAAATGGGTGAGAAGTTTCCTGGGGATGGTAAATTTCCTCAGGCGGTTCATC
This sequence comes from Massospora cicadina, assembly GCA_022478985.1. Taxonomy (NCBI): domain Eukaryota; kingdom Fungi; phylum Entomophthoromycota; class Entomophthoromycetes; order Entomophthorales; family Entomophthoraceae; genus Massospora; species Massospora cicadina. Next base: position 34,776 of record JAKSZP010013500.1, read on the forward strand.
AAGAATCTTATATAATTAGCCTTGCCACTTATGTGACTGACGCAGAAGGTACCGTTTCTATGGGGGAAGAAGAGGAGCAGGTATTTAACCTGCTGAAAGAGAAGCTCATTTCAGCGCCAGTCCTTGCCCATCCAGATCTGGGAAAACCTTACATGGTGGAAACAGACGCCTCAAACTTCGCATTGGGAGCAGTACTCCTACAGAAGGGGTAAGATGGGTTGGAGAACCCAGTGTGTTATTTCAGTCAGAAAATGATCCCTGCAGAAATGAATTACCCAATATATGACAAGGAGCTACTGGTGGTGGTTGCGGCGCTTCAGGAGTGGCAGCACCACTTATTGTACACCCATCAACCCTTCATAGTATGCACAGACCATTGGGCACTGGAATATTACTGAGAGCCCAGGAAAATGAATCAGCGCCAAGCCCGTTGGCATGTGGAACTGACTCAATATGATTTCTGAGTGAAATATTATCCAAGAGCTATTAACATCATAGCTTATTGGTTAAACTGAGATGCGGGGTTAGAATAAGAGAAGGCTGAGTTGGAGAAGTACAACACAGCAATCATGCTCTGGGAAGACCAATTCGCCATGATGGTGAGTGAGGAGGATGAACTGGAAAGGGAGATCCAAAGAAAGCAAAGGAGGTCTTCATTTGGGCAACAGTTATGGGCAGAAACAGCAGAGGGCCAGAGGCACAACCTGCATCATACATACGGAAGGAAAAATGTAATAATATGTTACAACTCGCGGATATGGGTTCCAAACCCATCACTGCAGTGGGAAGTGCTGCAGGCATCACATGACCACCCACTGGCGGGACATCCAGGGGTCACAAAGATGATTGACTTGGTGCGCCAGAAATATTCCTGAGCCAGACTACAAAAAGATATAAAAAAATATGTGGCAGAGTGCTTGATTTGTGTGCGCTCAAAGCCCTCATGAAAGCAACCCGCGGGTAAGTTAGTCCCACTCCAGATTCCAAATTGGCCGTGGGGTCAGTCAGCGTGGATTTCATTACAGGGTTAACTAAGATCCAGGGGAAAGAAGCAATAGTGGTTGTTGTCAATCGGTTAATTAAATATGCTGAGCTTTTCCCATGTACTTCAAAATTCTCAGCCAAGGACACCGCAGGGTTTTTGTTGATGAGATATTTGCTTTTCATGGCCTACTGGCAGAGATCATTTCGGATTGTGGTCCACAATCTGTATCAAAATTCTGATCTAGCCTGCTCAGTAATTTAAAAATTCGCCCATGTAGGGCCTCGGCATACCATCCCAGTCTGATGGGCAAACAGAAAGGGTAAACCAAATACTGGAGCAATACCTCCAATGCTATGTTTCCAACTGGCAGGATGATTGGGTTACATGGTTCCAACTCGCTCAGTTTGCTTATAATAACCACCACCAATCATTGACTGGAATGTGACCATTCTTTGCCAATCATGGATCCAATCCAGCGTTGGATGGGGGATCAAATGGAAGAGTATGCCAGGGGCGGAAAAATTATCCTGAAGAATGGATGAGATTGGAAGGAGATTGCAAACCAACCTGGAGCATGCCACAGTGCATCAAAAATGATATGCGGATTGACAAAGACCACCAGACCTATCATTTGCTCCAGGGGATTGGGTAAATGTGGTGGCGAAGAATTATGCAGTACCAGTGAAGAGCTGGAAACTTGGACCAACGTTCTTAGGCCCATATAGGGTGATCCAGGTTATTAACAAGGTAGCATCTGAATTGGACCTCCCAGAAGGGTCAAAAGCCCATCCATTTATCCATGGGTCTCAGCTTCAAGGATTCCTGGGGAAAGGACCAGAGCGGCCTGGGCCACTGAACCCATAAGAGGAGAACAACCAGGAATATGAGGTCGAGCAGATCCTGAAGGAGCGTCAGGTCAGGGGTCATCAGCAATTTCTGGTAAAATGGAAGGAATACCCGGTGGAGGAAGCGACCTGGCAAAAACCTGAGGAGTGTGCCCACTGCCCTGAGAAGATTTGGGAGTTTTTGGGTTCACAAGGGGGTGATGTGACAGATCAGGGCCAGCTGGATCTGCACATTGACATCGTAAATATTGATTCAAATTCATGCACAAATTCAGAAGTTGGACCAATCATGAGAACTATTCATAATGGAAGTCATAGTTAAGAATTTGGGGATTCACAAACAAATTTTGATCTGGCATATCAAACGTCCGGTATCTCAATTCCTCCAAGTTTTCATTATGTGGTATTTGAGATTTGCACGTGCAAAAGTGTGGTTATTGCTTGAGAGCTTAATTTAGAGTTTAATATATTAAACTCATGAGAAAGCTTTTAAAAATGAGAAAATGGAAACTGCAAATACGGTTTCATTTTCTCAATCAGAAAATACAATGGAAAAGTCTAAGTTTTCTCGCTCTAAAAGAAGTTTCTATTTATATGAGAAATTTATTTAAGAATAACCCAAACCATGAGCTCCACAAGTGAGCTAGGCCAGACTTTGGCCTCATTCATGGCACTATCATGAAGACAGGCATTACTGCTCGCTTGCAGCATTGCCAGGACTCTAGTCCACAAATGTGTTGGAAATTTTGGAAATGGCGCATGGGAAAGAGGGGGTTCTCCACAGGACTATCAGTCTTATGGTTGGTGACATGGCTGGTGCTGCCCAACTCATTTGTCATGTATTGGCAAGAACCTGTGCGTTACACCGCCCTGGATTTGCTTGGCATAAGGTGTCTATTGACATGATGGGACCATTAACAATGAGTACTGGGGGAGTCAAATACATCATAGTTGTGATTGACCATCTGATGAGATGGGTTGAGACAAAGGCCCTGGAAAAAGTAGATGCTACAATCTCTGCACGTTTATACTAGATCAAGTAATATATTGACATGGATGCCCACAGGTCTTGTTGAGTGATAATGGAATATTTTAACGTCTCATGTAATCCTGCAATTGGATGAAATAATGGGGATCAGAAGGTTCTTGTCTGCACCATACCAGCCAGAGACAAATGGACTAGTAGAAAGGCTCAATGGAACGCTGGCCATGATGCTGAGGAGGCTGGTTGCAGGAAGATTTATGTATGGGGAACATACCTTAGTCAGTAATATTTGCTTACAACATAATTCATCATATGGCGATGGGAAAAACGCCATTTGAGATACTATATGGAAGGAAGGCCGCGTTGCCACAGTTTTATATTTGGTGGAGGAACCAACATTGGGGATGAGTACAGAGCATTACATTACCTGTTTGTCGAATATCTTGATCAAAGTGCAATTGCATGCATTCAATATGACCTTAAAGAAAAGGATCAGGGAAAAAATGACAGATGATAAGAACTGACCATCCTTATTAGAATACCAAATTGGCAAAAGAGTTGCCTATTGCGATGTACATGGTTTCTGGAGAAGAAATAAGCTAGATGCGTTGTGTTCATGCCCATTCAAGATTATTGCCAAGATGGCGATGGACGCCTATTCCATCAAGAACTTCTTGGATGGAAGGATTGTGAATTGAGTCCATGCTAAATATTTAAAGCAGTGTATTGATGAAAAAAATAATGAAAAAAAGTGTTCCAAAAAGACCACTTAACCATTAAGATGTTATGTTCTGATGATTTGGTTAAGTCCAAAAAAAGGGTTACTGAACTAAACTATACAGTTAAGTCTTAAAAATAAGACATATGAACCATATAAAACTGGTAGGTCTAAATATACCTAGGAACCAGTTTGGGGGAATAAATAAAAAAGATGGACCGCTGAACTGAGTGAAGGTCAAGTCCCATATAAAAAAGGAAAAGATATAAAAGATTGATAAAGATTTAGCAAAAAAAAAATAAAACGCACAGAAAAAAGTTATATTCTTTTCATTCTTTTATTGGTTATCCTTGACTGGGGATGATTCTGCCTATGCCACCTCTTGGGGAGGGAGGATGGATCTCAGTATGAGTAAACAAACCATCAAATCTATGTGAGATCAGATGCTGGCAAGGGCTAGCCCTACTTAAAGCCAAGTTTCTGAGTGGAGTATGATCCCTGTGAGATTGCAACTAGGGGAAGAGAGATGAAAATGTCAGTACTTGCTAAACATGATACCCTGGATTGGGACAGGAAGCAACAGAACAAAAAGAGGAAGTTGGCAAACAACCCCAAGTAATCAAAATATGGCACTTGAGCTGGAAGATTGGTCTTGATCACTTGCTGATGGGCTTTGTCAAGAACATTGGACATATGAGCCATCATCAAGCAAGGGATACTAGGTGGGGGTTGCCAAATCATGCCCCTGATCAAAGCCTTCAGTGGAAGGTACCGATGGGACGCTCCAGAAACAAGATAGTCATGCAGGAGTAGATGGCATCCTGCAGACAATGACTATGAGCTTCTTGGAAGCAAAAGCAGAATGAGATATGGAAGCTGGGAGAGGCGGGAAGCTTTGTGGCCAACTTCAAAGAACTTGGCTGGTAAAGAGAAGAGCATAGGCTGTAATGTCTCAATCTAGTATGTTTTTGAGAATGGAAGGGTTCAGAGCTATGGATAGAGCCTTGGTTACTCAGGTCCTCAGTTCTGCATAAGGGAGTTTGGAATGTTCGCAGTTTTCAGTGACCAATTCAGTTGACAGAACAGCTGGTTTGTAATACTGGCCAAGTCAGAAAAGGAACTCTGGAAGAAAGTCTGATCAGGTGAGGAACAATTGATTGAGAGTGTAGGCATTGCTTCTAGAGGTTCAAAGATAATTGTAGGAGTATCCTCAAATGGAGCTGAATCCAAGAGAGTTTCAAAGTCTAACTTGGGAATTGATGACAGAGGGATGTTTGGTCACAAGTCAAAAAATACAATTGCTAACCTGGTTTTGTCAGGGTTGGTTACCATTTCCAGTAATTTCATGGAAGGACTGGCCATGTGTATTTGACTGGGAGTATGAGTCCTGAGAGGTTTATAGAAGAGTTTTTATCACGCAGATTGACTAATCAGTTGGAAGAGCCGGAAGGTCTTTATTGGACATGCTATTAAGTAGTTGTTGATACCAAGACTTTAAATAAAAAATATGAGCTGGACAAGAGGGAGGATGTTGACTTTTATGATAATTGACATTATGCACTATGGAATCAATTAAGCTCTAATTTTGTAGAAATTAATCTCAAAATAAATGAGATAAGCTTTCCAGAGAAGAATTAAGAATAATATGAGCCAAGAAGTTACTATGAAAAAATAACAAGAGCAAAGATAAATGAGCATTATTAAGTTTGCTACAAAATGAACCTAATGGCAAGAATCTCCTGTCAAGGATGAGGAGAAAATCAGGAAATTGAGGATGCCAGATTGAGAATACTGAATATGACAGCGGGTCATATGCCCTGATGGTGGAAAAACTGGATCCTGGGATTAATATCACCATGAGTAAATTGATCAGCCTGACATGATAGAAGGTCATGGGGATTGCACTCTGAGTAGGCAGTAGCGAGGAGGAAGAGGAAGAGAACTGCATGCCAAAGGTTGTCCTGAGCAGTGTTGAGTACTGATTGACCATACTCCACTTGAATCCAAGGAGTATTTGACCTGGTGTCCAAAGAGATATTCTACTGTCTTGATCCTATTCTTGCTGGAAATCTGGGCAATAGTGGGGATGTGTTGGGATTTTTGCCCATATTTTCAGCCATTTAGATTACCACCGGTCGCTAGGGGATAATTCCATATGTCAAGTGAATTGGATATTAGTTATCCCCAATTTTGGGTTAACAATTCTTGGGGGATTTAGGTAATTCGCCTGGTTTGGATATCTTGGGGATTGATCTTGGTGAATGCTTAAGATCTCTTTGGGCAGAGTTGATAATGAAATGAGGTCATCTGATAGTTGATCAATGATTAACTATCAGGTGTACCAATTGGGTTCAGTTGGGTTTCATCACTGACCAATTGGAAATTTAAGGAGCAAGTTGTGAGGCGAGTGATGCTTCCTGAAACTAAAATTGATCAGTTGGTTTGTGACCTGCCTCAATGGGTAACAAGTCTCATTACCTAAGCAGGTCGCTCGCCAAATATGTTTGGTTTGCTGGAAATGAGTAAAAAACGTTAGGGACACGTTTTCTGACTCTTTCCATTTTAGGCTTGAGGATGTCCAACAATGGAATCCTAACCAGGATGGGGAAGACCATCGCTAATGAGACAAAAAAGGGTAATTCAATGGCAACAGCTGCCGTTTCATTGCTGAGGTGCCAACCAAGGGTTGGGCGCTGAGTTCCTCTATAAATTCCTCTGAAAATTCACCTAATAAAAAACATTAGAAAACGGTAGAAAAGAGAGTCTAATAAAAACAGTAATTAGAAGAATTCATTCTTAGTTCTATTCATCTTCAAGAGAATTATTGATGTGTGCTTTAGTTGGAGACCCTTTAATAGGATTTAGAGTAAGGATCAAGGATCCTGAGAAGAGAAGCTGTGCTGAGATGGGAATTGCTGCTGACTTTGTGTCACCAGAGAAAAGGCCATAAACTAAGATCTGATCATGGATCTAGTTAGGCGGATAAGGGAATAAATCCCTACTGAGGATATCTAGAGTATTTTGAGGAGGAATACTGGTCAAGTATTGGACCAAACGCTAGTGATCTATTTAACTATAAATAATAGTCTTCATATTATCAATTGTATATATATCATCAGTCAACGCTAGGTTGCACAAAACTGAACCTGTGCAGTTATTATTTAGGGGTTAATATATGTGAAAGAGCAGTGAAGCCCCTAAAATTTTAATAGATTCATTCACTAATGGACTGAAACTCTGCACGTACTCCTCCACTGAGCTACGCTTCTAATTGACCATCAATTGAGCTGTCCATGCCTTATCCTGCACTTTGTCTGAGAAGATGCACGGTCTACCAAATCTAAGCATTTGTCCATGGAACCTGGGAGCCAGTCTTTCTCTTTAATAAATTCTTGATCTACAACCTTCCAAGTCTGATGGTCGCTTATCTAAAATGTGGGCAATCTAAAGTTAGAAAGGGCTCATCCTTCTGCCTGGGACAAATGTGCATGAAAAACCAATCTGTGCAAATGTTTGATAGATTTTTTTAATGCAATCATAGGCAGGGATACTCACTCATTATTAAATCCATGTACAACAGATTTTTCTGCTAATCTTGAGATAACAGCAACCCATACCCACACCACTTTGTGCATCAATAATGCTAAGAAAAATCCACTATTACCACGGTTATTGATTTATAATACCAATACTCCCCTCCCAATACCATAACCTCTTCCTGGGGCCCCACAATACTAAAAGGAAAATGTTTTATTTTGTTTATAAATAATGAGTTTGCGCCAGTGCACCACAAATGCATTGGGCAGCACTAACCATGTAAGTGACCACATAATGACAAATCCTGTTAAGACCAGTCCATACACCCCTGCCCATGTCTGGAGTTCATGATATACTCCTGAATGACAGTTCTGGCGACACTGCATGCCAACAGCATGATTTGGCCCTGGATAAAGTCAATAATGAGGCCAGCGCTTTGCCTAACTCACTATCTGAGCTCATACTTCATCTAGGTTTTATAAATATAAATATAAATATATAATCTGTTTAGATATGAGTGCAATATTTATTTAACTAATCAAGCACACTAAAAGATTAATTATTTTTTAAAACTCACTTTCAATTTGATATAGCAGCCACTAAACTGTTATTTAAGCTTTACTCCTAACCTAGGCTCTTGAGTGCCAACCAGATCAATGTCTGCAAAGACTTAAAACACCATTTTATCATAAACTGAGAGATTTTAAATGCTTTTTTTAACATTCTACTGGATCAAATTTTTCTCTTGAATACCAAATTCTTTACCTTTTGTAAAATGGTTCTCAATCAAGTTTCTAATTGAGCTTTTTTAGATAAATTGACATTCAATTTCTTAATAGGAACTGATACTTTACTGATTAGGTTGATGTACAGACCAGGCTGCACCAGATCCGTTACATTTAGTTTTGACATATTTTTCCATTTAGAGTAGTTGACTTTATGTTAGTAACATTACTATTGTCTCATTATGACGTTATCATAGTAAAATGCCCCATTTAGTGAAGTTTCAATTGTAAGAATATACTCTATAGAATATTTTTGATGATTTATAATATACTCTATAATTTAACACCCTTTGGTGTTTCAAAAAGTTAGAGTTTCTTACTTGCCTTGCTTAATTATTATTGAATTTTTAAGCAAAAAGTGCCAGGTTTTATAAGTTATCCTCAATTATAAAGTTTCTTAAGCTCATTAGTATAAATTAGCGCAAATCATATACTTTGATCTGTAAAAATTGCAAATCTCATTAGGGTTATCTTAGTTTCCATTGATGACACACTACTTTATTAATCTGTGCTGTACTTTGCTCTAACTTTGTCCTTTACTTTCATGGGACATTCTCAATTTATGAAATACTATTCCATATCTTTTAACATTGAAAGGTGTATACATTGTCAGTAACCTATAATAAGCACCAATTATAAAATTAAAATGATGCTGCTCACATATGTTTGATAATATTTCAAGGGTTTAAGCATTGAACTTTATTAATAATAAGGTACCTTGATTCCAAGTCATATCTTGAGATATACTCTAACAATGTAGCACTCAGCATTTATAACTGTGCTCTGTCAAGTTTTATGCTATGATGTATAGTAATTATCACATATGAAATTCAATTATCAAGTATTTATAATGTATCTTGGAGCTATCAGTACTAAAGTTTAATAAAAAAGTAGACAGAATTAAGTTTTTTTAAACTTTTGCAATATAAAAAACACTAAAATGAGATAAAGTATCAAATCTATGTATATCATGAGGTAGTCATTAATGCTATATGTAAGTAGGTCAAAATATATTTTTGTTATAAATAGATGTATGGGTTGAATAATGAATTTCTTGTGTTGTACTGATTCAGAAAGAATATATCTGTATAAAAGATTTTCAATTTGATTGATTTATTCAAGGTACGCTTACCAGGGGACAGACAGTACTGAACACAACACTCAAAATGACAAAACAAAACTACTAACCAGGTGGGAAGCAGAAACTGCTAACCCACCATGGCAGAGGGTGAGGAGGGGTTGGGGGGTTGTTTTTCAGAAAGACCCACCTCAATCAAGGGATGTTGGTTACAGTGCTGGATCAGAGCAGAGAGCCAGGGTGTTGGGGCATCCACATAGTGGGGGTTGAGGTCAGCATAGTAGGAGTTTCCCTCTTCCGCATCAAGATAATGATGGGAAAGTGTTTCAATAAAAGCTGCAAGGAGAACTTCAGCTTCTTTGTGGGCTTCAGGAAGTTGGGTGAAAAGGGAGATACTGTGGCAGGTGATTTTGGCTAAGGGGTTGTATAAAAGATTTTATTTAGTAAAACATCTTGCTTTGAGTTGAACATTAGGTACTTTTCTCTTTAATTAAACATATTAAAATTTTTTAATAATAAAACTAAATTAATGATATATACTATCAGGTTAGATATCATAAACTTTTGTGACTTGAGCATGGAAAGTTGATTGTCACTGCAATCTAAACTTGATCATATGTTCTCATATATCTAGAGACATATTTATTAATGCTCCTATTATCAACTCCTAGTGATACTATTGGGTTAAGTATACCATTGGGGAGAATTTATTAACCTAAATAGTTATTATAAATTCAGAAGTAATATTAAGCTAAAGCTCATATATATGATACCTATTAATAATATAGCTATTTAGAAACATTTAGGTATTAGATACTTATTTATAATTCTATATAGTAATTTTTTTATTCAAGGTGGGCTGACCTTGGGACAAATATACTGCACCAATAGAGAGGATAGGGAGTAGGGAGTGACAATATAGGAGTGGAGGACAAAACCCAAGTACTGGGGGTAAAACCTTCCTGCACATGTTCTGATAGGCTGGGATTACATAAATCTAACTTCACTGTTTCACTTGGTCAGACCAAGGCATGGTGCGCGAATCCACATGTATTGATATCCTCTTGGCACAGAAATGCAATTAATGCAATTTCTGCCACGACGGGATTTGAACCCACAATGTGAGGGGTGATAGCGGGACGCCCTCCCAACTATGCCACACCCCCTTAATTCTATATAGTACATAATGCAAAATTCATATTAAATTGCTAAAATGGTTGTATAATAAAGCGTTCTATTAAGCTAAACTCTGCATTACAATTGTTTATAAAGTTATGAAGCACTGACCTCTAGAGTTTCTGTAAGATTTTGTATCTAATAAAAGTTATAAGAATTAGAAATTAAGCTTTTAGATTATTTTGTATAGCTATAGTGTTTTCTACAGAGCTCAGATTAATTACATTTATATAGCAAGGTATACCCATTGACATATGAAAATTAAATGATTATATATTTTGTGCTTATTTTATATATTATCAAAAGTAAAAGCATTACACCATAGATGCTATAATGTTTCTTGAACCAGTACTTAGTCACTAAGCCTCAACTACATAGGTCAGTTCACACACAAACAACATGATACTATATGAAGACAGTGACCTTGGAAAACACACACAATAAAGCCCTATATATCAATATAGGGTTTTATTAAACTTACAAAACATGACATTTAATCAGATAATGATAGTGGCTTGGGGCTTGCAGTTTGTAGTCTTAGTCAGGATAAACTTTAAATCTATAGTCAGAACAAGACCCCTTCTAAGATGACACTTCCTTCATGTTATGATACTATCAATACCATGGTTATCATTAGTAAAAATTGTTGTTAACTGAGAAGAACTTAGCAATTTCAGATATTTGCATAATACACATAATAACCAGGAATACTAATGGCTAGACCTTGGGCATTTACCTCAAATAGCAATCCATAAAATACCAATGATCAGGTACAAATGGGCAAGGATTATAAGAACACTATTGACAACTGTTTTATGCCAATGTGGTGTCCAGATTGTGTGAGTTAGATTCATTTATAAAAATACATTTTAGTGGCACTCTGACAAGGGAGTTATAACCATAAAATAAGTTATTTGTTCATCCACAGCTGCTGGGGTGAGATAAGTTATAGTAAATTAATGATTTGGGGTTTAGAACCAACAGGGTGGTAAGGAATTGTTTGTAACTTGTGTTACTACCTATAATCGATGATGATACCTTTAGACTTAAAATAACATCTACAGCAGCATTGCACACGCCAGTATTTATTAAAAATTGGTACAGATCATTGATGTTGGCATAAAGGCAAGATCAATCAACCCTTAGTTCAGTAATTAGTTAGTTAAAATTAAGTGTTTTTATAATTTGTCCATATGGTTGGTCAGACCAAATCTCAACAAATGTGATAGTCAATAATATATTTAATTACATGAAAATCATACAAAGCTTACTAATATGTTTTTAGTGACTTTATTTCAGTATAAGTTATATGATTAAAGCTATTAATAAATTATAATTGGTAGTTGCTTGTATTGACAACAAAAAGTTTTTAAATACCATTTCTGAATATTAAAAAGCTACCAAAAGTTGTCTAAAAAGAAAATTTGTTTAGTAAGGTGAAAATTTAAAAAATAAGATAAAATTTGATGAGTCTTTAGTCATCTAATGATAATCTATAGCTAGTATCTCATAAAATTCTTTTGATTTTTGAATTTTAATATGTAATTTCTAATTTATTTATACTTGTCAAACCAATATAATAATATCTGATAATAAAGTTATTATTTTAAACCTTTGAACTTGATACTTAGATTATGATGTATCTTTAATAAATTCAAAGATTATTGATTTTCTAAGAAATTTCCTGTACATAAATCCTTATTGAGTGTTAATAACATAAAGTATTATAATAATGCATGATTATAATTTAAATAGTAATATAAGATTAACTAGTTTATGACAAGTAAAGTGTTAGATCTATGAAATCACATGGTTAAAGATCCATGTTGTTTTGGCATTCTAAAAAAGGTTTATAAGTTACATAAGTGCAATTAAAAACTTTGTTTATACATAATTAGAATAGTTGCTATTTTTATACCTTAAATAGTAGTCAAACTATTTACAAGTTACTGTGATAACTTTAGATTCTAAAAACTATATATAACCGTTATCAGCTTACTGTCATATATTATATTTATCATATATATAACATTAAAAACAGTTTTTACAAACAATTTATTATGTCTTTCCTGTATTGCTCAATTTTCAAATTCTAAATCTGATTAGATCAATTAAAAAGTATTATAATATATTTTATAGTTTTAACTTAATCTAATCATGTAGCAGTCATTGGGAAAGGTTCTCACATCAGTTCTGGCTGCCACTCCTGCATGTGGAAGTGGTATGGCACCATCAAATGTTTACTTCTTGGAAAGAAAACTTAGCAGGGTTTAGTCAACTATTTTTATGAATAAAGTTAAGCACTTTGCTTATATAAATAACCTGTCACTTCAGTCAGCTTTCTACAACCTATACAGTGTAAATATCAATTTTCCTTCATCAGCTGTTCACTTTTTCCTTTTAGTGGAATGTAGTCATTTGATCCTGTATGCAAATTGAAGTATCCTATACTAGTCAATATAGACATCTTGTTTTTCTAGGTTTCTTTATTTCCGCCAACTAAGGGCTATTTTTAATTGGGTTTTGCCACTAAGGAGGAGAAGGACCAAGTCATCTTATATCTATAAATGTACTATACTTAGTAAACTAGACCTTCTTAACTATGTATAGTATTATAGTAGTATATCTTTTGACTCTCCTTTTTCATCTTTCCATGAAGTTGCTCTATAAAGCTTTGGAAACTGTCCTCTCAAAGTATAGAGCAATAAGGAGGTTGACTTTATAGTCCTACAGGGAAACAAATGCTGTGTAATACCAAGAATAGTGGTGGCCATCACTCCACATCAAGCAGACTTAGCTTTATTAAATACCTCCTTTCACCACCATTTCAAAGGCATTGGGCTCGCCCTTCTGGGCCCAAGTTGAATGGGCATATGATGTTCTCAATTTGCTTAAATTGGACAATTCAAAGGTAAAGTGCCCATTGGGCTTTTCCCTAATATGGGTGAAGCCTCAACCTTGAATGCCATTTATTTATTTGTTATTTATATCTTTATTTATCTAATATTTTTGTATCTATATGCGGTGCACCGCTGAAACTTTTTTATAAAGCTTAAATCTATTATAATTTCTTAATTACAATTGATAGAGAAATTCAATCAGGCTACATTGGATCATTGCGCTCACTTACCTCTTTCTAAACTACATTATTACATATATATTAAAGATCATATATATTATCTTATATATTACTCCTTTTTTTCTAATAAACTTTCACTTTCTTACTTAGGCAAATTTTGTTGGCTAGCTTAATTGCATAATCCAGGCTAAGGATTCAACCAAAAGGTTTATCCTGCTGTGTACTTTGAAGAGCATGGACCCTTCCAGATCAGTTGTGTAAGGCCCTTGGCTCCAGCTATTAAGCTGGATAGGAGAATGCACCCCTTTGGAATCAAAAAGGTTCAAACCCTAGGCCCTGCATCTCACCTAAATCTCTGACCTGGAGCATACCTTGGATGAGAGATGGGTGGCTGATGCCCCTCTCTGTTTGTCACAGGTCTCTCCCATACTTCCCCCTCCCCAACCCAAACTCATCCTAGTGTCAAGATCTACAAAGTATTAAAAAAGGCATTTCTGTGAAGACTTTAGGAGAATTCAGAAGCCCCACACCACAGTCCTCATTCCCTGTCCCCAACTGGTAGTTCAACCAGAAGTTAATATGAAAGGTTAAAACTTACTTAGAAGACAAAATTTGAGTAAAAAGTTAAAAAGGGCCAAAAAATGGGGTTTGACCCCTAACACCCCATTACAAAAAAATTGTGAATTTTGAGATAAAGAATTTGGGGAAATGTCCTGAGAATAGCTTGGAAACCTTGGGTGATACTATTGAGGTAAAACCAGGAATTAAATTTATTAATTAATAAGTATAAAAATGGAACCAGTTTCTCTATCACAATTCAGCTTAGTAGCTCATTTCCCCCCTTTCCACCATATAACCCAGCACCCTGCTAATTATAGGGTGTTGGGTTATTCCATTTCTTATTTCCCACTTTAGTTTTTTTAATTTTACTTATTTGAAAACTGTCTAAATTTGTCAATTTTATATATTAAAATGACCTACAGCAAGGGAGGATACCCCAGTGGTAGAGTATGGACCCTCTACCACTGCCTCCCAAGTTTGATCCTGGTAATGGACTTTGGGTAGGGGATGATTTTGACTGTGTTGGTTTTGCACACCAATGCCCTGAACTGAGATAGCAAATAGTAAAGGTGGTCCATGGAGTTCCTGGCCTATCATATACCGCGCATGGAGGTTTTCCAGGTTTTATCATCCTTTTCCATTTTCTTCACTTCCCTAATCAGTGCAGTATTGTCCCCAGGTTGGCCCACCTCAAATAAAAAAATGACCTACAGCAATAATTCACTGAGTTAGAGCCTGTCCAACTTCTCTTCCAAAGCGCCCACCCAGAGCTCATTAAAAAAGTAGTTCCCTATGAACCTTGGCTGCCCTTGTGGGTCTTAGCATATCCATAATAAAAGCCAGGTATTTTCAATGCACGCTGGGTTCCTAACAAGTTGGATAATTATTTTACCAAACTTGCCAACAGTACTCTTATAAATCCTCTTATAATGTGACATGTGCAATAGATTTAAATGATGGAATGGAGATGGATAGTGTGGTTTTTATTGGGATCAATATTACCCCAAAAGCTTAGACCATTAATATAGTAAGTTTTTAGCTAAATTGAATTTAGTTGAATACTAATTGGATCATCAGCAAGAATTATCAGGTGAAGATTTTTTAAAAATAAGTCTTAAAGTACAAGAAAATATCAAAAAAATGGCTCTATCAGTCTAATAATCACAAGTTGGTTTAGAAGCAGCTAATGTGGATGGCCTTGTCAGAAGTTAAGTTCATGAAAATATGCCAGGGCTGAGTAATGAGCCAACCATCATTGACTTGTCATTGGAACCATCATTACTGTCTCTAAACACATGGTGATGATAAAAGAGGTGGACAAGGTTAAAAAGTTGGTTTCCTCATAAATCAAATTTTACAGTTTTCTTTTAATTTTATGTGCAGTAAAGTCATAAATTAAGAGAAAATAACGTTTAGGTATCACACTACATACTAATTAAGGTGGAGCAAGTGAGAATAACCAAAAATATCTTAATGTGGATGGTGGTTCACAAAGTCTCAGAGAGATTGACTGATGTTATTTCATCCATAATTTCTGAAAAAAAGAAACATCATTTTAAGGCAATATGGAAAATTTTAGTGCTATGGCAAGTAACGCCACTGGAGATGTTGCAGCAGTCTTACAATTTTATCCCAAGACAAACCCTACTTCAAGAATAGAGAGGCAATTACAATTTTGCTTAACATTTACATTACTTCGGAGGGGCAGCTACCTATTACATTATATACTTACATTTGTGGGCCTTGAAAGAAATTTTGTACCTGTCATCTATAGCTCACCCTTAAGGTCCATCACTCATTTCTTAGCTGTACTTAAGTGGTTTAGTTTAGGGTTGGTTGGAAATTATAATTATTTTTAAATTGTAAGTTAACCTTGGCTATGTTAGAGTAGGTGGTTTCTTGCTTTGTATATTTGAATTTTATTCGAGGTGGGCCAACCTGGGGACGATACCGCACCAATTAAGGGGAAATCGAATGAATGGGAAAGGAGGATAAAATCCAGAAAACCTCCATGCGCGGCGTATGATAGGCCAGGAATCCATGGACCACCTTTGCTATTCACTATCTCGGTTCGGGGCATTGGTGCGCAACGCCAACACAGTCAGTCATCCCCTACTCAAAGTTCCTCTACCGGAATCGAACTCGGGGAGGCAGCGGTAGAGGTCCCTATTCTACCACTGGGGTATCCTCCCCTTGCTTTGTATATTAGAAAAATTATTTTAGCTAATTATCAGCAAAATTGTGTAGTAAAAAGGTTCCCCTGGTCCCCTTGCTTTTATATTACAAAATATTAAGGTATAATTTTATTATGTTGTTTTTAGAAGTTATAGTTTTATAATATCTATAACTTATTTCTAAAAGTTAGTGATATTATATATATAAAAAGGGTGGTTAGCCGAGCGGGTAAAACTGCTTCCACCCCTAGTGCAGGTTTTGAGTTCGAAACCTGTACTGGCTAGAAAAATTCTCGGTGTGGTATATTTGTCCCAAGGTCGACCCACCTCGAATACTTTTTTGCGGCCATCCTCGAATAAATATATATATATATATATATATTGATATTAATATTATGGTTCCTTATAAAGCTAAAGAACTAATCTAAATAAAATTACCAAGTAGTTAATGCACATCATATAATACAAGTTTAGATAATTATTTAAAAGAACTTGAAATATATAAATAAGTATATCTCATGTATCTACAAAGATAAAGGTACGCTTCTACAAAAATAATAAATGAAACTACTCTTCAAATAAATTATCTCTAAACAACTAGCCTGAAGCTTTTGCCAACTGTTTTCTGACAACTAATCATTATCTATAACCAGATCTAAGTAGTCTCAACCATTAATACTTTTTCTATTTTATTTTTTTCTTTCCAAGGTAATATTTATTTATATATTTGATGTAGTTTTTTATTAATATATGTATTCATAATTCTATTGGCCTTAAGGTGTAATAATGCACTGATAATATTCTATATATTTGGACCATCTAGTACTAAAAAATATTCTATATATTTAAGATCGGTGTATCCCCCTTTAGGTTGGGACCGCCTAGTGCTAAAAAAATGTTCTATATATTTAGATCTCTAATTCTATCTCGGGTAGTATAGTGGTTAGTATCCCCGCCTGTCACGCGGGAGACCGGGGTTCAATTCCCCGCTCGAGAGATTTTGGACTTTTAGTTTTAAAAATACAACTAAAATGGGTTAAAGCCTATGTTTATTGCTTATTTTTGGTTTTTAGTGTTTGAGCAAAAGTCATGTATTACTCACTAATTTTTAATATACAATTGCTAAGTCTTTTATTATAACTTTTAAAGCTTATCTAAGGTGCGCACCTAATCATTTTAGATATAGAATCTATTTTAGCTACCTTGTATGTATATCATCAATAATATGAGTATATAGCACAGCGTTATAATTTAAAATTAGTTATCTAATTATTTAATCTACAAATTACATTACTTATCATTAAATATAATTCCACATTATGACTTAAGTTAATTGGATCATTGATTTAATGTTGAGTTATATATTCATTTTACTCTATAGCATTATATAAAGTGAAGCTTACTATTGATTTGGTCTCAACATCATTCCACAGACTTTTTTGGATTAACTAAACCTTTATTCCAGCATCATTTTCTAAAACATTATTGTTGTGAATGGTCTGCCCAACTATATGAATAATTATTTATTTCTTTAAAAAGTTAAATTTATAAGTAGATATTGGGTCTGATCATTATGCTACACCAATGTAAATTGAAACTTTTATTTAATATACATTACCTCACCCTGTGTCCCACAGTTTTATATGGAGTTGCCAATGCTATAATACATTACTATCAGCAAGATTGGCTAATGCATCAATTACTAGTAAATACAAAGGAAGATAAATTTCTTAATCTTTGCCAGTGCAACTTGAATTCCTAATGCCCCAGTTACTTTAGCATACCAGGAAAGTTTTTGCTCCACCTGTGATAGCATCATTATAAAATATCTTACCCCACACTGGAATAAGCTTGTTGCTAATAGGTTATAACTATTTCCTTGGACATTTTCCAGAGTCTTTGTTCTTACAGGTCAAATGCTATTATAGAGATAATCTTGAAGTCAATGTCTTAGCAGACATGATTTTTGATATGCTATTGACTATATATTCCTTAGTGCTATTCAGTTTTAAATAATTTTGCTAATAGGAATAAGGAATTAGAGGAGCATATCATAATATAACTGCCAATGTGAGAAAAATCTGTTACCATCTTAGCTTGTGAAAAGCCTACCACAAAAAAGATTATCCACTGCAAAGCCCCAAACCACTGCAGCATCTAATAAAATAGCATTCTTATCTTAAAGTTTTTATTAAAGCCTATTTTTGATAAATAAGGAGGTTTCTTGTGTGTTTCACAATGTCACTATTCTTATTCAGTACCTTTTTGTATGTGTAGCAAGACCTGTGCTATTGGAATACATTGCCTAAGTACCAGTTTTAACATTTAGTGCTCACCAAAGGGAAGCATATTTATTACACTGTATTGAAATCAAATCAATAAGCTATAGGAGAACATATTGTATGCTAAAAAAGCATGATTTATGGAACTAACGCTGCAATCTCAATTCCTAGCAATATTACATTCAGTCTATTTTTCCATATAGTGATAAAATGAATAGCTATCATGAAATATTTTCTAAAATTATGGTAACTTGCAAACACCAAGTTTCTGCTATAGTAAACAATCCTGATATTACTCAAAGTCACATTAAAAGCCTTTAGCAAATATAGATAAAGCTACTTTCTCCATATCCAACCTTGACAGGAAACTTAACTCTCTGCATATCTTAGTTCACTCATAAGGACAAGCATAAAGTAGTTAAAGATTCTTCATTTGACTAAAGCCATAAGTTTAGATTAGCTGAACAGAAGTTTAAAGCAGAATTATGATATATCTATAGTTTAGTTAAACCAACTCCATTGGAAGTTTAATACTAGTTGTGATTATTTAATGTTTGACAATAGATGGTAGTTATGACAATGACAATGAGGCTCTGTTTGAGCTTTCAACTCTTAAATTTTAACATCTTTAAGCACTTTCTTCAAATTCTGTTACTCAGAGACTAATATAATCCTGGTGATTCCATCTAGGAAATTACTTTTAATTTTATCTTCCCTGCTAATAATTGCTCCCTTGCCTGCTTCTGCTCACCCTATTAAGCCTTCCACTTTAACCATCCTGGTGGTTTAGAGTTGTTTTTTTTCTGCTCCTCATCAGATAACCCTGAGGTTTAGTAGAATTATTGTGGATTTTAAGAACTGTTTAAATAAAATATCATGTCTTATTTAATAAAATAAATTTACACAAATTTGATAAGTGGAATGTACACAAATTTACTGCCCTATTTGAACTAAGCATGAGGGTGCCTCCATGACACTAGGTTAAAGACTTTAACAAATTACCTGGAATCTTTTACCAGGAAATAATGTTGCCCAAATTGCAAGAAGTTAGTATGATTTACCACAATGCCATAGATCTCATTGTGCAAGGGTCTGGTGGATTGAATGAATAGCAACATGAAAAACATTGTTACTTAAGTTTTGCTATATTAAAGTTTAGTCTGTCATAGATTTTGCTGAACAATTTATCTCAAGGCTCAGGTTTTATATGGAAAATTTGATAAAGAACTTTGAACGCCCATGTTGCCTTTTATTACGCCTGTTATCCTTTTAAGGAGCTATATTGGAACATTGATGAATCCCCCCCTTGGGTTGGGACCATCTAGTACTAAAAAGGAGCTATATTGAATATTACTGCCATTACATAATGAAGATAATAATATAATTTAAACAGTTATTTATCTTTGCCAAAGCGCCGTCACTTTCATAGCACCTAACACAAGCCAAATGGAGCCTTGTGAAATTGTGAATAGACCCCTGTCTTTGAATCAAGACTCAACCTGACCATAATGGCTGCGTTTCAATATATAGGATAGAAGTCAAATTAATTGTTTCATATCCAACCAGTTAAGGGATTATGAAAGTTATTGCTCTGCTATGGATGCAGAGCTCACAACTTATGCATAGACTAGAAAACATATTATAACTTAAGAAATTAATATGAAATAAAAAAGGACCCTAAACCTCTGTCAACTCTTTTTATAATCCCACATAGTAACAGAATCAGCTTCCCTTCCAACACAAATGAAGAGCCATTAAAACCTAGTAGTTCACCACCAGTTTTCCACCCAGTAATCATTAAAAAAGAGGTAGCAATTATTAATTATCATCACAAAAAAGTGAAGATATAATTATAAATAAAGTAAAGTAAAAATTTAGTTATCAATTGGAAAAAGAGCTTCCAATCACCTCTGACAATACCAGAAAGTTATATGGGGTCCACATGGCCATACCTTTAAGATCCTAAAGAAAATTAAGCCCAATCATATGTGAAGATCTACAATCTTACTTAGGTCAATTTGACACTACGGAAGCCAACTTTTTTAATGTTACTGATTTTTATTATTCTGAATGCACATATAATGATACCACAGTTAATAAGCTCAAAGAAAGAGCTATCATGGACAGCGGGGCATTAGTTTAATATCATGTCCATATGATTGGTAAATAAAAATTGGCCTTGTACCAGATATTGTTGATCAAAAAGTCTATGGTAACATGAGACCCCAGATGCAACTTCTTTAGTAGCATATAGTGCGCTGACACTGAGCTTTTGTTTATCAATAATATCAGCTACCACTATAATTTTACAAAAAGGAAACAAATTATGACTTTGCATTGGAAACTCTTCTGTGAGGACTTATGAAATTAAGACTGATTTTGAAGAGAATACTATGTGAATGCAGGGTTAAATATTCTTCTTTAAACAACTGGAAAACAAGGGCCCTGAACCTTGTGATCAGAGTTTAGAAACCTTGCGTTCAAGGATAGCATAGTGACAATTGGTTTAAAAAGAATCTGTGGCCATACTCAGCAATTGGCTAATCAAAATATGAAATCTAAGGGCAGTTTATTGAGAACCAATCATAAACTAACCATTCTGGTTTGCCACTAACTTATAACATGAACTAAAATCAAATTAGAAGTTCCTTAAGTTACTACAGCAAATTATGCCCACCAATTTGTTGTTCTATCATGAACCTTTCACTATGCTTGGTATTGCTATTACAGGCCATGAAAAATTTATATACTTTAAGCTAATATATTCTTACCCTATTTAGATAAAGAGACATCAAATCATTGCTTTTATGCATATGTTATTATTTGAAGAAGTACAGAACATCTATGATTTTTAACCTTGATAAACTTCATCCTTACAGTAATACAAGCCCTTATGTATGCTCTCTGGTACAACATAAAATCCTCTCCAGTATAAAAAGGAATGAGAAAGACCTAGAACTGGCCCTTTTAGCAAAGCACAGTGCTACTTTTACTAAGATTGACTTTGATTTAAGTTATGAACATGATGTGTTACACAATATTAATAACAGTATTAATCTGACAATTAACCTAAAAACTATCAGATGCTCAAAAATGGTAGATGAAGTTGTCAACCAAGAGATTACCAGTTGGTACAACAGAGGATGTTATTGCCCTTAAAAGTCCTTAGCTTCTACCGTGTTGATCATCAAAAAGAATGCCAATTTTAATGTTGCCAATTTTAATATATTATAATAAGCTTAACAATATTACTAAGAAGGGCTCATATCTGCTATCCCATATTGATGATGTGATAGACTTCTTGTCCACGCAAAATAATTTTCAGCCATGTATTAAATTTCTGGCTATTAAAAAGATTGAGCTACTATTGGTGAGCATGAGAAAGGTGCTATAATTACTGACCAGGGCCTTTAGAAATTCTTTAGGATGCCACAAGGGCTTTATAATTCCCCTAAAACTTCAGCGGACTGTTGCAATTGGCTTGACTAACCATCTGTTTATAAGTTATCTACCTAAATTTTATATTCTATTGTAATAATTAGATAAATGTTCAATTGGTATGTTACACTGATGGTAATCCATAGGACCAAGTTACTATAAATTTACTCACCCTGCAAACCACATTTTATATGTAGTCTTAAGGTTGTATTAAATTACTATCAACGACATCATCTATCACCTTCATTTGCCATTAATCTCAGTGATTATTTAACATTTAATCCCCACTAATGTATAACTTTCTATCCCTTAATTTGTTGATTACCTCAGTCCATCATGCTGATTCATATCATACATTCTAAATTTTATATTTATCAAATTGCTCCTAAAGTGGCATAAAATTAACATAAGGAACAAAATTATCTATTACGCCCATCCACTGGTATCTAGGTTGCTGTTGGCTTATTTTTATTATTTTGGAAATACCACAAGCCTAGGCAATGCTTCCATGGTCTAACTTGGACATTGTGCCTCTATTCTTCCATTCTTAAGTGCTTCTTAGTAGCAATATCTGTATTAATAGGCACTATATGAGTTAGAAGAGTATACTTAGGATGGTTTCATCTAAAAAGGGATTTTTTCCTGCATAGCTGAAGAGCCTAAAACAAAGAATATTACTTTATCAGGCTGCAGAGCCATTTTAAGTTTTTAAAACTACATAATTCTTTGCTTTCTTAAAAAATTATCTTCAAATAAAGCTTTTGTGAAGTTTTTCATAGGTACTGTCATCAAAAAGTATCTTTATTTTTTGTGTGTTAGTAACATGTGCACCAGAAATCTGACGCCCATGCACTAATTTAAACAACGTGGTTCTCACTTCAGGGGTTTGTCACACCTTGTTATCCTAAGCACCATTATTAATAGTAATAAACTGGATCCAAACTTCTTCACCCTTGGCCTTGGTGCCAAGTATTCCAATGAACCTATGGAAGAAGTCAACATGATTATAGATTATTTTTTATGTTAATAAAACTAAAAGTGAGAGTCAGAGGATCTAATGGAGGTGCATTTCCCTTTTAGTTCATTTGAATCACAATTTGTAGCCCAAATTCCAATGTCTCCCTGGCTCAGCTTCAAGAAAATATTTGATTGATTAATTCATGGTTATCAACTAACTTCCACCAATGCAAATGAAGCCCTACTGGGAATTTTTTGCTAATATAAATACTAAAATATTTATATAACAACTACTGTCTTTTACATGAGATGACTATCATTGATTTGGTCAAGAACCTCACCACTTAAGAACATCTGGTGGATAATATTTTTAAAATAGATTTACACTTCCATCCGTCAAGTGGAGCAAATTATCGCCCATCAATATATTAACATTAGTGGTTTGGCTGCATGCGTGGAAGCACAATAATGGTTAAATTCTTTTTTACTTGGACAGCTGGATGGTACTTTTTTCAACCTTCACACTGTTGTTATTTTTAATTAGCAGCAAACTCAGGACGCCCATGAGAATGTAGAAGGGCTGTCTGATAATCTCATTGCTACTTGTTGCATATGCTAACAAATCTACGCATATTTGGGGTAGTCCCTCAATGGGTAGCGGACATATTACAAGCTGTACCTAAGTCAAAGACTACCTTAAGGTATAAGTAGTGTAACAAAGAATCTGAAGCATTTGACCATGAGGCTTAGCAAATCAATTCTAACGCTATTAGTCAATTAAGTGATGCTTTGAACGTTGACATTGACCAACATTTTGAAATAATAATAGGCCAATAACCTAGTAAAATAGTTAAAAAATTTAAACTGGTGCTTATAAATTCTGCCTTAATGGCCTTGACACCAATATGGATGGAGCCATTCTCTCTGATACAATTTGTATCAAGAAGTTGATTCCTTGCATCTTAAACTGATAACTCAGTGACAGAATGTGAGGTCCCTGGTAAGTGAGAACCTTGACTTGATAGTAGATCTTATGGACACTAACCAAAAAGTGGATCATGCTGAAAACATGATGCTGGCAGAACACGGCCATTTTTCAATATGTTGGTGCATTTACAAATAAGGTCTGATATGATCTTTTTAAGTGATGACAGGGTCAGTTTAGTGTTTGACCATCAAATATATAATTGATGAGAACCCTTCTGACAGAACCTGATATGGAGGGTGATGAGGCGCTGGTGATGTGTAACTTGCCTATAGCTCAAACATTCATTCTCACCAATGGAGCTTCCGCTCATCCAGACACTCCAACAACTCCTCCTTATGAGAGTTTGGCCTCAATTATCTGTGAGACTCAAGTATAACCCATATGCAAAACTGAAGCTAATCCTGATTGTATTATCTTAGCATCATACATCTGGGTTGTCCTGAAAGCTCAAGCTTATTTTACTCCCACTCCTCATCTTTGTAACATTATAAGTTCTATAGGAACAATGCAGGCCCTTTTGACCTAAAATCATATATATCAAGTTTATTTTAACCCTTTTAACTTACCTAAGTTTAGCAATAATGCAAATGTGCACAATTTTATTAGTCTCTTTGAAATAATTATGGCCAGGGATTCTGAGAATTATAAGTTGGTGATGATAATTAATTCAATGTAATTAGAAAATCAGGAATTAATTATGCTGCAATTAATGAATGTTGACATGACCTACTTTTATTCCAAGGATTTTCTTATCAAGGGGTTTATTGTGCAGAAATTATGGCCACTCAGAAGATATAATTTTTTAATATATCCTTTAATGAAGATAACCCTGTATAATTATCTGCTGAGCGCTTTAGTGTGGAGGTAAAGACATAATCTGGGGCTAATGTTATAAATGATTTTGACGCTCAGATTGCTCTTTGCCATTCCTGCAAGCCTTACAAGGAGTTTTATCAGGTTATGTTACCAGTTTAATTAATGAGCATGATACTACCCATATGGTATGATATTTCCACCAATGCACCGCTACTTTTTAGGTGCTAACAGAAGTTATTGGGAGCTTTGTGATCCAAGAGATTGGGCCATCTAAAAAGGAACTAAATCAGATTTATGGCTCTCATTTTATAAGACCTGTATTAATCAAATTATCTAACATATTATTAAAAAACTTGGCCATATTTTTTATTGTTGCTCTTATCAGGGTACTAATTCAAGGTTCATTCTACAAACCCCACAAGTGACAAAAATCTGAGAAAACTGGGCGAATAAGAACTTAGATTTTCCACATCTGCCTCCTCTTAAAAATCTCATATAAGAAGAAACCCCTAAACAGTCTTACACTAAAAAATGGTGTAATGTTGTTGCTTTGCATCTGGCGTTCCATCAGATTATAGTTGATGATAAGCTAGCAATGACCACTCACTCACAGAATGAACATGAGTCTGAGTTGGCACAGAAAGTAGTAACCAAGCCATGCATTTAGCAATTAGTACAAGAGCTTCCAGTCCCCTCTGGTGAGACCCCAAGTTGGATGGGGTCCAAGTGGCCATACTTATTGAGGCTTGAATGAATAAATCCCTCAATTAAGGGTTATTCATACTTATCTAGGTCAAGTGGACACTTTAATGTCTACAAAAAAAATTCTTTTGTTGCTTATTTTTCTGAGTGTACCTATACTACTATTACAGTAAATAAACTCAAAACCAGAGCCATTGTAGACAGTGGGGTACTAATTAATATAGTATCCACTAGACTTGTGAAAAAACTTGGCCTCACAATGGACATAGATCATTGAGAAAGTCTATGGTGCAGCAGGGCCTCAGATAACTGCCTCTGAAGGAGCTTACAGTGCACTTCTTCTGCGCTTTGGCTCACTGGTGATCTTCGCTCTTGCCATTGTATCCCAAATTAGAAACTAATGCTTTATGTTAGTACCAAATTTATAAGTACTTATGGTGGAAAAGCTAATTTTAAAGAGAATAAGTTTTACTCAGACAAACTATTCCACTATTTTACAATTGTAATAATGAGGCCCCAGCGCCTCAAAATCAGGGGTTTGTTAATATAACGTTCAAGGAATTATAGTGCCCATTGGATATTGTAATGGTCGGGTTAAACTGATCGTTACATTTTGACTCGAGATTCGGAAATCCGAATCTCGAGTCGAAACACTTTTTGAGGGTTTTTGAGGTTTATGCAGGGTCCAGCACTGGGCTGTGCCCCTCCTGCACTATTCTTAGGCTCTTAGGGGCCTAAAGAACAGTGCAGGAGGGGCTCCCCAGAAGGGCGACCTTAAAAGGTTGAGCCCGCGCAATTCTGAACTCAGTTCAGAATTTTTCCTCATTTCCCGCTCTCGCATGGGATTCTCTGGTGGCCTCGGGGCCGCCCTTGCCTTGTCTTACCTGGTATCCCGCGAAGAGATAAATATTTGTATCCATAACAAAATAATGGGATTTGGCGTTGAGAACCTAGATTCTGCCAAATACCCTGGTTTTTATGTCTCATTTGTGGTGCTCTAAGTCATCAGGATTGAATTCGCCCTCGAGTTTATCTTCGATAATAAATAAAACAAGGCTAATTTCGGGGTCAGATCCTCGCTTACCTGTGTCGTCTTTTCTCGTTTTTCAAATTTCCCAAAATCCAATGTTGAATTGGCAAATATGACGAATCAAAGCACTTACCTCAAGGGAACCTCATATTAGACAAATATTTGGCATCCATCGCCAAGGCAAGATGGCGATCGAAAACTGGGATGTTTTCGATCATTACAGATATTAGCAGATTCATGGCCATACCTGGCAGTTACCCAACCAGCTTCTGGAATCTAAGGGAATTTTGCTACATTATAATTAGAGCCTAGCCATTACCAGCGAGCCATTAAATCATAATGATGATGTAAGTTAATCTGAAATACCTCAGGGTTATATGATAAAATACTTAACCAATTATTTTTTTTTAGTACTAGATGGTCAATACTTAACCAATTATGTTAGTTGAACTTTAACCCTATTGCTGCGCCCAGGTTTAACATAACTGACCATGGTGAAATCCAGGTGCTTTTTAAATAAATTGTATCTCTATTCTATTTAAATTAAGTGACAGCAAAATAGTTGCTTTTGTTCATCTATTATAACTTAAAGAAGTACTAAGCATCCATAATTTTGGTAATCTGGTCAAAATTGCTTGATGGCAACAGGTACCAATCAGTATGTTCCTCATACTTTGGGAATGTCATTTTGGTTATCTGATGATAAAAAGGACCAAGTGAGGACCTTTTTTATAGTATAGGGCTCTTTTTTAAAGATGACTTTGATTTGGGTTGTGCACAAGATATGTTAAACTATTTTGATAACATTAACTATCTCCAATTTGTCTACAACCTTTTTAGGTTCTCAAAAAGTGGTAAGTGAAATTGTCAACAAAAAATTAACTAGCTGGTGCAACACGAAATTTAGTGCTATCTAAGAGTCTTTGGGCCTCCACAGTGTTGATAATCAAGAAGAAGGATGAGTCTAATGTGTTTTAACTGATTATAGCAAGCTTTTTATGTTACCAGGAGGTCTCTTAACTGTAATCAGGTATTGATGATGCGCTAGACAACTAGAGCAGCGTTCAATAGTTTTCAGCCATGGATTGATTTCTGGCTATTGACAATTGAGATTCCCAAAGATATGTAGGAGAAATGCGCCATGATTACTTCCCAGGGCCTCTAACAACTCACTAGGAATTCAAAAGGGCTGTGAAATGCCTGTATCTTTCCAGCGGGCTATGAACAGTAAATTAAAAGATTTAAAAATTTCCCACACCTTAGTTTATTTAGTGGATATTATCGTTTTTTTAAATGTTGCAAGCATCTGAACCACTTAGAATAAATTTTACACCGCCTTGCCAAGGCTGATCTTAGATTGAAGCCACATAAGTGCAACTTTTCCATTGCGTCTTATAGATATGGTAATTGTCATTGACAAGCATGCTTTTAACTCCAGACAACAAAATTGAGATATTTTACAAATGATGCCACCACATAGTAAGCGCAACGTTTAAGTTTTCCTTGGTATTGAGGCTCTTGTCATCAATTTGTCAAATATTTTAGCAAAATTAGGTGAACTATTATTTCACATCCTTAAAAATGGGGTTAAATTTGAGTTGATGGAGAACTGCCAGCTGGACTTTGACAAACTAAGGATTTGCCTCAACCAAGCGCTAATACTAATGTAACAAACTTTGTTAAACCCTTTATTGTTCAGACAGACACATTTCTCACTGAAGTAGGGGAGATGTTATCATTTCTTGATTCTGAGGGAGTTGAGAACATTCTATCCTGATGCAGAGAGACACTGGATGCGAAGATACAGAATAATGCTGTTACTAAGAAAGAGTGTTTAGCAGTAATATATGCATGCAAACAGTTCTGGGTTTATGTTCAAAAAGTACATTTTATGGTGGTTAACTGACCATGGTCCTTTGCGTTGGTTACAAAACTTAAAGGAGCTGGAAAAGTGGATGGCTTAATAGGCTTTAAAACTATAATCCTATAACTTTGAACTTTAGCACTGAGATGGCGTTAACATCAAAATGCTGACAGTCTTTCTTGACTGCTTACCAAATCCTTATTAGCTAATTTAGATGACATGTTATTTTATAAGATGATAACTCAACACTATAGTAATGAAACTGAAGAGGATTAACACATTTTATAAAAGTTGAGGCAGATTACTTTTGTCCAGAATAGGAAACTTTACAAGGTTATATATAAAATATACTTTTTTATTTCTTACCCAATTGAGTGGACTGATTTGACCATTGTGGCACATAAGGCGATGGGGCACAGAAAATATAAGAAAATTCTTTACAATTATAAATGCATTATTTATTAAAAATCTATACCATTTTGATGTTAATGAGACGCTCAGCAGTTGAAAAAGAATGCCAAGATATGGCGCTTTATTGGAATCCACTTCCTATTAATTGATTAAACCTAATTTTTCTTGGCACTCCATCTTTATTGACAAAGCGGTCTGTTAGAATTTCAGTTGACCACATTTTCCAACCCATTACTAATTAATCAATTCAACAATTGGTGGTCACAATTGAATATCTTGGAAATGGTTGCCAACTAAAGTTTTAGTCTATTTTGTCAGGGATCATCCCCAATAGTATTGAGTAAGAATTCAATAAGGAGAAACACCTGACATACAAATTATTATGTGAATTGTTAAGAGCAAATGGATGGGGAGTCATCAGAAACTACCTAGGCGTTCTAATGCTTGTGTCAAAAAGGTAAAATTAACATTGGGCAACACAACCTGAATCAATTTGTTTTGAGTTTTTAACACCAATAAATTGGTCACTAAACAACTGAGGATTATGTTACCTAAGAAAATCAAGGCAAAGATATCCGCCAATATTTGGTGCCTAAAACTTGAGGGTCAATCCAATTTGGGGGAACAAACAATTGATTCCAGTAGACAGATAAAAAGCTGTTCACTGATTATACTACAAAAACCTAAAATTTTTCCTAATAAAAATAGATTCAAACTTAATAATAACTTTGTTGCCAGTATATAAGTTGTATATCTTACTCTTGGGATAAGAGTGCAAAGAGCAGATATCCTCAAGTTGTTTTTAAATCTCCGCTTGGCTCTGTGTAAAGTGAATAAAGAGTTGTTCCCTACCAGTAAAAACATTCTTCAAGACAAAGAAGCACCTGTTTAGCGTTGGACCCTTAATTTAATGTGGCTTTTGGGCAATCAACTTAAAAATAGTCTTTGTACTATTATTCCCCACACTATTACTTTTCAGTCAATCAAAGCAAGTGGTCAAGAATTTGTGAAGTTTAAATCAGAGAGCAGAAGCGAGCTACCATCCAAGCAGCCCTGATTTTAGCTTAATCCTATTGTCCAACAGTGGTGTGCAATTTAAAAACATAATCGTGGCAATTGATCACGTTACTAAATGAGTAAAGGCAAAGCAGTTAAGTACTTGGGCGTTACAACTACAGCAAAGTTTAATTTTGGAAAACACATTTTCTTTGTATGACTGCCCATAGTTTATTTTATCTGATAATAGGAATAGCTTTACATCTCAAATTATTGATACACTCAATGAATTGATGGATATACATGGATATTTTCTTCATTCTATCACCTTGAGACAAACGGCACAGATGAACAATTAAATGGTAATCTTATTAAGCATTTTATATAAGTTAACTACTGGCAAAGCGTCCATTTAATCCTCTTGCCTTTATTTGTTTTTGCATCAAACATCACTTATCACTTGACCACGCGGCACTTACTGTTCCAGTCACTATATGGGAATAATCCTTCACTATATTCAACCTTATACTCATGTGTTAATAAAGCAAACTTGAGTTCCAAAAGATATCTTGAAAAGATCAGAAAGATATTATCACAGCTATAAAGCAAAGCATACTCCAATGCACGTGATTGTTAAGACAAGTCTAGAAAGCATGATAATAAGGATTGATGGACCTTATCTAACTTTTATATTGTAAAATGGTCTGTATTATGATAGCCATGCCTTGGAAGGACTAAAAAATTGGATCACATGTGGAATGAACCATTATGAGATTATAGAGGACATCCACTGATAAATTTATTATGAAAGATCCCACTAAGAGCTACCATATCAATTGGGTGCATGCTAAGTTCCTTAAAAAGTACCATGAGTGCTCCAGCCTACAGGACGGGCTCTCAATAGCCAATTTAACCCCACTCAATTTCTGGTTTCATGATGTTTGATCAAGTGGGCAGAATGTTGTAAATTGTCTATCCAACATCTAAATTATTTATTTATTTGCTTATTTTTTATATTTTAACTAATAGGTAAATATAAGGTTTAATCAGTGTTATAAAATTGGAGATACTTGGGAGATATGCCAACGGATTTTTGCACAGGGTTTGACCCACTGAGAAATTAGGACCAACAATATGATGATTGTTGTCCTCGACATGACAGAATAAACTTATAAATAAATAAATAGATATGGAGCACTCGCTCCCTCAACTCACTTTTATTTAATGTATTAATACAGCAGATTCTCGCTGTTATACTCACTCTAAACTATTAACAACTTAACTTCCTCAATCATCTCATCCCGCTTGTATGGTAATGACTTTGGATGGTACTGCTTTCACGGCTTAGTGATTCACTTCGCCGTATCTCATTGGTTTCACCAATTATTCATTTGTCAATTTACAATCGCCCGATTTGGCTGATTTCTCAATGATCCTAATATCGCCTCATTTTGAGGCACTTAATTAATCATATTTGTAACAACTCAGAGGATTCCATCTGTTCCACCATATCGACTTAGTGCTTATCATCCAGTCATATTGGAATCATGACAATCAATTTACTTTAACAAAGTTAGTTTCCAAATTTATTTATTATGGATTGCCCTGCTTTTGGGTTTTTAGATACTAAGCAAGTTGAAATCTTACTCTCAAATAGAGTTCTGATAAGTCAACTCTTGATCCCTTATGTTTAAAACCTGTCCCTGAAGGCACTAATGGTAACTTCAATTAGGAAATATCGCACACAAGAATCAATGGAGATGACTTCTGGAATTGCACCTCTGCTTCAAAAATATCAAAAGGCGCAATTTCCAACAATGCAGTCACAAGGATGACAAAGAGAAATGAGAGAGTTAACTAAGCAGTCAATTTGAAAGATGTTAAAGACCCTGATCATATGGGGCCATGGAGGCCTTTAAGCATCATGTTCCTATTCGCCCTATAAATATCAAATACTTTTAACTCAATAAAGTAGTAGATTCAACCCATCTTTCGTCATCAACCTCTCCACTAGTTTTATAGCTTATAGATCATTTCAAACCTTGTCTAAAGTCAAGAGATCTCTTATGCTGACATAAGTGGTGCTCACTACAGGCGGCTCTGAGCTGTTCTGTAAAAACGTCTATCATGAAAAATATAAAAAATAGCATTTAAGAAGGTCAACCTGATGATCATTCAAGAATTGTGACTTGATGGATAAACATCTCTCAGCAAGAAGTAACCCTTTACAGCATAAAAACCCATGAATTCTGGGCCACTTTTAACTCACTTTACCTTTTATTGATCATAATAAGTATCAACTCCAATATGAGAACATCAACGAGACTATTAAACAACTATTGAACGCCATCTACTCTGTGGTAAGCCTTTCTAGTCATTCATGGGCCTCTTTGGTGCCTTCCATGATGCAGGCTTTATATACCTTGGCTCTAAAACCCTCAGGAGAACTGGTCTTAGGTACTGAACGCTATCTACAAAGCTTCATATATCCAGCTATACATCACATACTGAAAATAGTTGACTTACACTAGCATAAGTAGCTAGATACATAGACTCACTCCAACACTATACTCAAATATTGTCAATTTCTATAATGCTGCTTCCACCTTTGTTCATAATGATCAGGAAGCCATTGTAAATAACTGTCATCTGAAATTTAGGCTTGTAACCAACTTTCTATGCTAGATAAAGGAGTTTGGGTTACCTTGAGAACCAACTTCATCAAAATACAGCTCCTTAAAACCATCTGGAGCCAATGCCTTAATCAGATTGAGGACCTTATTTAGACACTCCAGCAGCATTACCAGTAGTTAGCCTCCCACAATAGAGCCTCTGGGACTGAAGGGCCTGAAGGACCTAGGGGTCCAGAAGTACTGGAAGGCCATAGAGGGCCCAAAGGGCCTGAAGATTCCCACAGACCTCAAGGACCTTCCAGTTTCTTATTACCTTATACTGGAGATCCTAATGACTCCTGAAAACAAGACTTCCTAATGGTGCTCACTGCCTTATGGGATCAAATAAAAAGTGTTTCTCAAGGATGCAAGCTCCAATTAGATAAAGTCCTTTAAATCCCAGAGTTTCAATCAATGCCTTGTTAGATGAGTTTTATTATTCCATCACATTTGCCAAGATCACTAATAGCTGCATCACACAGCTCAAACAAACCTGTTGCAGTTTTGTTACTTTATTGAGTATACTTTGAAAATCAACTGCTCCTCCAACGTAATAAAATTAGGCTCTGGATTAGCAAGATACCCTTGAAGACTCAGTTAACTCTCTAAAACGCCATTGGGATGAGGTTCAGGAGGAACTAGAAGGATTAAGATGACTATTTGGTCAACAGACCCCTTGCAACTATGCAAAACCTAGATTTCAAAGCCTTCTCTAATTCCTGCCATATACACTCTTTACACTACTATTGTGACTACTTCAAGCCTAGTTTATAAAAAAATTTACTCTGGGACATAGAAAGTATCGCCTCCTTCCTATACGCATATAAAATATTGATGGAGAAGGCCAATGACCGTCAGAAGGTGAAACACATTCAATATTGCTTGAATAGCATGGCCCAGAAAGATATGACTCCCCATTTACAGGTTTGTTACACTTGGGAACAAGTCATATGGCCCTAATCCAAGATTTTGGAAGCAGCAGCCTTTGCCCAGTCAGAATCAGAAATTCATTACCATTTGTCTGAACAAAGGAGAGAGACCTGTGGAGTTTGCCAGCTAATTCTATGTCCAAGCACAAACCTTGGTGACCACTAACCATATTATGTTAGGTGACACCATAATTGTGGTGTTATCCGCGTAAGGATCTTATTCTGAGGTCCAATTGCACATTATTGGTTGGAAGAGCAACTTTACTTGTATCCAGTAAATCAGGGAAGCTCTTAATGAAATTACTATGTCTGCCTTGAGTCCCAAGTTTTTGCGTCCAACTCTCCTAGCCATCCTCAAGTACACATTGTTTAGAAACAGAAAGATCCCAAACCTTGATGCACTTACTGCAATAATTCAGTCATAACACCAAGACTTGTTGGAGACTTGTCAAGAGGCAGAAAAAAGGCAGTCATCTTGAAGGACGAGGAGCTTCATGCTGACATCCTTGTAACACCTTAATAATGTTTAGTGACCTCTAATGAGTCTAGTGCTGTCATAACATAAGAAGACAAATTGGTACCCATTGATGATAAGAACCTGACACTGCTTACTCTTCTTCTGAGTAATTTCTCATGTTTCTCACTCTGACCCCTCAGTTTGGGAGTTTAGTCACACGCATCACTGTTCATGTTCATAAGATCCCTATCCATGCCTTTGTTGACAGTGGTTCCACCAGAAATGTCATTTATTTAAATTAATAAAATGATAAACGTAGCTCCAGACTTTCCTCACTACATGGAATATGGCACAGCTGGACCACAATGCACTTGGTCCATTGGGGCCTATTACTCGCTGCCCTCCGTTTTGGCAGCTTTCATCAAACACCTCAGCCATTACATTAAACAAACCAAGTTATGACCTTCTCATAAACTAGTTTCTCCATGACTATTCCACCGTTGTGCACTATGATGAAGGACTTTTACTATTTTAGGCACAGGTTTCCATTTTTGAGACCTCCCAAGATGCCAAGATGGAGGTCAAAGCTTGAGCTTGCCAGTTGAAAAGTGAAATCCAGACCAATAGGCTCAAATTTCATGTAAGGAGCTCTTGTGTAAGGATACTTCTTCCTATGGTAGATGGACAAAGGGCATGTCCATCTATTTGCTTAAGCCGACTGATATACCACCAAAGTCCCAGGTCATTGTCAATACCAGGGAACATATAAATATTCAGGGCAAACTCTAGAAAAATGAGGCATGGGTAACACGTCCCTAAAGGAGATCCTAACATGCCTGATAATTTTAGATCCTGCTTATGCTGGATCATTTGGTGCTGTTTAATAACCTCACTGATAAACTAAGACAGTAGGGCTTAATACTTCAGCCGCATATGTTCTCCTAATTCCAGTAGAAGCCATTAACAATGAGCGTACCTTTGAAAATCTAAGGAATTTGAGATAGAATTGACCTCATTTGTAGCTCTAAACAATACCTCTATAGGAAAAAGCTCACCAGCGAGCAATGGAGCTGAGTTGAGAGATTACTTTAATTATAATATGACCTCTTCTTAATTTCCACTTTTGATTTCATGAAAATTTATGGAGTTTTAGATCATGTTGAGACTGTAGAAGCTCATCCCATTCAATCCTGTTCCTACCAAAAGAGTGAGGTTGAAGAAGTGCAGATAATTGTTGAGCTTAAGCGCTTCTAGAAGCTGGGGTGCTGGTGCTTCCCATTGCCCTTGGGCCTCCCCTCTCAGGTTAGTTCAAAATAAGGTTGGTAGTCATCGCGTTGTGATGGAATATCAAAGAATTAACTCCATTGCCAAAAAGAACATTTATTTCTTGCCCTAGATTGTTGACTCTCTCCTCTTGCTGGGTCACATATTCTTCTTCTATGGATCTCACTAGCACGTACTGACAAGTAGAGCTAGCACATGAATAATGATAAAAATGCATGTTTATATTTAATGAGGGGTATTTGAGCCAACTAGAAGGCCTCAGGGCCTTTGTAATGCGCCTACCACCTTTCAAAGTGCCATGGACGGGATTCTGGGGGATTTAAAGCTATATGTGTTTTTGTGTACCACAATAATTTACTGTCTTTTCACATACCTTCAATGGACACATGGAACAACCTCATGAAGTCTTTAATTGTCTTAGGCATGCCTTAATATTGCTTAAGTCTTTGAGATGCTTTTTTTTCCATCTGAAGTGGAAATCTCAGACAAAAGTTCTCAAAACATGGAATTTAACCCATTCTGGATAAAGTCACTGCCATTAAGAAGATGTCGCACCCCCAGAGCCTCAGGGACATTCAGGTTTTCTTGGATATGGTGGGTTATTATCACCAGTTTATCCCTCACATTGCTGACTTAGCCAAACCCTTTGTCTACCCTCTACAGAAAAATGTGCCTTTCAAGTGACGGCCTGATCAATAACATGCTTTTAATGCGCTGAGGACTGCTCTTTGTATTATACCTATTTTAGTTCATACACATTTTATTGTCCATTATTGATATTCACTGATGCTAGTGACATTGTAGTTGGGGATATCCTCGCTCAGCACAATGTAGGTCAATTTAGCCATCTAATGATTTATTTTAGCAAGATCCTGAATAAGGATGAATAAAAATATAGTGTTAATGAGCGCGAGTGCTTGGCTGTTTTATTAATTATCAAGCATTTATCCCCCTACCCATATGGCACCAATTTCAACATCATCACGGATCATTCCTCAATCTGATGGTTGCATTAGATGAAGACCAAGATAGCATTTATCAAGAGGGGCATTAAGATTACAGAACTACATTTTGCCATTATCCATCATGAAGAGGCATTCCATCAGAATGCCAATGATCTTTAAAAGATGATGGTTCTGGCCGCCTTAACCAATGAAGAAGACTGACTATATGATCTAATTGGCTGGCATGAGCGATGGGAGTTGGAAACTCCTGAGATTCAAACTGAGCTATGGAAAATGACCCAGGACACCCAAATCAAAGAAGGAATGCTTTATAAGAAATTTGACAAGAAATGTATCCCTTACATCCGCCCTTTTTACTGAACTGATGTTTTTATTAAAGGACACATGAACTTGGGCCTCAGGGAAGTGAAAAAAACTTACAAATGGCTAAAGAAGCGATTATACTGATATTGGATGGTAGAGACCATCCAGGAAGTTCTAGAGGCCTGTGTAACTTGTCAAACCCAGGATTGGGATAACCCTTGGTACCAACATTCAGTCACGGCTCTGTCAAGTGCATTTAATGCCATCAGCATAAATTGGTGGGACCTTTGACCACCGGTCTACATGGGCACAAGTAACATATTAGCTTTAGATCATTTTCCCAAATGGGTCAAAGCAATCTCTGTTCCAGCTGCCACCAAGAAAGCCATGGCCCTATTCCTTATCTGATCTATTTTCACTCAGCATGGATTCCTGCAAACTCCACTTTCAGACAATGGGCTAAATTTCACCTCATATTTAAACCAAGAATTAACTTCACTTTTTTGGGACTAACCAAAGCTTCACCACCCCCTATAATCCTCAACCAATGGGGCAGTGGAATGTGCTAATGGGACAATTGTTTCTATTTTGTGGAAGATGGCCACCTCTGACCCTACACGCTGGACCCACCTCAACCCTGCGCTTTGCTCACTTACTGGATAAGTTACCATCAAAATATTCATGTTACCCCTTTTGAAATCTATATGGGCGTAACCCTCAGCTGCCAAGTAGCGTTCAGCCCCTACTTGATTCGTCTGTGCCTAAGACTATGATTTGACAATGAGGTCTTATCCAATGAGATTATCTGACTTTAAGCCCTTACCACTCAGGGAATAATCACCACCACAAAAAAGAGACATACTGATTAACGGTGGATGACCCTCTCTACAAACTTTTCAGATTGGCTACATAGTCTTCTTTTATCACCATTGACTTGGAAGTTGACAAAATATGATTGACGTTATTTGGTCCATACCATACTATGTCACTCATAAGGGGAAATCAAATACTACATTGCTGACGTTACTCAAGGGACAGTGGTAAACTGAGTTGTGTCTGATTACTATGGCCCTACACCCCCTCTGACAGGATCCTGAGGGGAACATTGTCAGGATTTGAGATAAGAACTGAATTGAGATCCCTACTTCAAAATTGAGACCTGATAAGTTGACTCTTGAGCCTTATGATCAAAACCTGTCACTAAAGCACCAATGGGAAAGTCAATTAGAAAGTATTACATACAATAATAAAAGGGGATGACTTCTGGAATTTCATCTCTGCTTTAAAAATAAAAGGGCGCCACTTCCAACAATGAGGTCATAATGATGACAAAAAACAAAAAGAGAGTCAACTAAGCAGTAAATCCAAAAAGAAGTAAAAGACCCTGATCATATGGGGTCATGGAGGTCTTTAAGCACTGTCAGGATCATGGGTTGATATCACAATACCTTAGTTGTTTGTAGGCCAGTTGACCCAAAGCCTGAGGGTGTTATATACTTACCTTGATTTCTTCTCTTGGTTGAGAAGTCTTGTTGACCCAGATATTAAGTCTGATGAGGCAAATTACAAGTAGATACAATTTTTACCTAAAAATTGCAAAAAGGAGAAAAAGCGTAAAGTTCATTGACTTAATACCAGCTATATAAGGGCAATTGGGAAGGTGTCTTAGGAAAATATAAACAGTCCAAGCTTAGATTTAAAAATAAACAAATTGGGGGATTCAGTGGAAGCCCATTTGTCTTGGTTTAATTGCTTGTGATCATCTCATGTCTTGGTTTTGAACCCTAAGGTTGGGTAGTTCCAAGGGAGCATGATTTGACTATGTCATTTGGGGTTAATCTCTGACTTCAATAATTGCAACTTTCATTGGGGATTATCCCAACAAAAATTTGGGCTCTTTGGTCATATTGGGATTTATTCCCATCATCTGACGCATCCAAATCTGCCATTCAGGTAAGAATCCCAATAATGCCCCCCTCTAGATCTTGGCGCAGGGGGGAAAATGGATGGAGAAAGTGACTATGTATGCAGTTTACAACTGTTCCTTAAACAACCTCTACAATTGAGTGTTCATTTCCCCATCTATGTATGACAAGATAAGGCCCTGACCAGTTGGTGCCCAGTTTGTGATCATGACCTCCAGGCTGGTGATGGTAGAATAGGACGAGGTCACCTGGTTGGAAGGTGTGTAGGGGATCATGCCTATCATTATATTTGAGCAGTTTCTCTACTGGTTGTGGCGGACAGGTTTTTGGCATCCAGGGCCTGAAGTCTTATAATTTCATTTACAATACTTAACATAGAGACTTCAGGTGCTTCAGGAAAAGCTTGGTCAAGCATCGCCTGTACTTTGGAAGGCAGATGGGGATCTCTGCCATACAACGCTTGGAATGGCGACATCTTAATAATTTGATGGTAACTAATCTGATAGGCTATAATTGCACTAGGCAAATATAGGGGCAATGAAGGTATTCAGTGATAGCCATATTCCGGAGGGTTGCAGTTAGAGTACCATTTACCCGCTCTACCATTCCATTGGTTGCAGAATGGTAGGGGGTGGAGAATACCTGTGTGGTTCCCATCAGGTTGGCTAAATCTTTCACCAGCATTGAGTGAAACTTTTGTACGTTTTTGGAAAGAATGATGTTAGGGCACCCATGCTGGGTGATAATCCTATTATACAAAAACATGGCGGTAGTCTTTGATGAAGCAGTGGGGAGCAATACGGCTTTGATCCACTTAGTTAGATGGTCCACAGCTAGTATAAGGAACTGATGTCCATTGGAGGCTCAAGAATGAGGTCCCACAACATCAATGCTGATAGTATGGAATGGTTCACAGGGTGGGACCACTTGATGGTGATAGCGGGGATTAGGTCTGGCTTGGCTTTTACATATTAGACAGGACTCTAATACATCCTGGGTAGAAACAAGCATTCCCTCTCAATAATATTGAGTTTTAAGCCACGGGTAGGGTTTCCAAATTCCTCATGGCTGACTTGCCAATGTCCCTCTAATATGATGTCAGTTCAAGCTGATGATCTTACATAAGGCACCCATTGTTTAGACACAAGTTTGCACAATTGACCATTCTTGACTTGGAGATTTGCCAATCTTTTCGCTAATTTCTTTTGGAGGGTGTTAAATTATCATTCTATAACTGCGGTTGAGTTAGGATGTTGTAGAGTCAATCCTCTTTGGGGTCAGTTATAGTTAAGATGGAAGCCGAGATAGGTAATCTGCATTTTGATGGATTGGCTCTGGTAAGTGGATAATGGAGAAGTCATACTTTTTGAAAATTTTAACGCCCATCGGGCAATCACCCATCAGGGTCCTTCATTTGCTGTAGCCTATGTAAGGAAGCATGATCGGTTACAATGGTAAAATGCTTCCTATATAAAAAGGGTCAGAAATTCTTAATGGCCAGTAGGACCGCCAAGCATTTGCATTCTGTAACGCTATAATTACATTTGGCTTTAAATAAGGTCTTGCTGTAGTAGGAGATGGAATGGTCTCTTAAGTTCTCATCATGCTGAGATAGTATGGCTTTGATGTAAATATTGCTAGCATCAGTAGAGAGGAGGAAGGGTTTATCAAAATTAGGATGAATAAGTACTGGAGAGTGGTAGAGAGACGCATAGTAGGTCAAAGGCCTGCTGTTACTCTTCTTTCCACTAAAAGGGTATTCCTTTCTTCAGTAGATACACCAGAGGCTCAGAAGTATCTGAGAAATGGGGGATAAATTATTGATAATAGCCCACCATTCCTAGGAAAACTTGTAGATCTCATAGGGATTTAGGGGGTCATCTTAGTAATAGCCAAGACCTTATCATCCACCAAGGATATTCCAGCTTTGGTGACCTTATGACCCCAAAAGTCCATCTCACTCTGGAAGAAAGAGAATTTTGACAGATTTAGTCTTACCAACGATTGTTGTAACCGCTGAAAGACTTGCATGAGGTGATCTAGATGTTCAGTAAAGATTTTGAAAAAATGGTAATATTATCAAGATAAACTAGTACGCAGGAGCATGTACATCACCTAGTAGTCCATCCATAGCGCGTTGGAAGGTAGCAGGGGCATTACACAACCCCTGAGGCATTTGAATGGGCTCAAATAATCCTTCACTTGTGATGAGAGCGCATTTTGCCCAGTCTTCTGGTGACAAATCTACTTTCCAGTATCCACTGGCGAGATCCATATCTGAGAAATAGTGGGACTTCGACATCAAGCATAAAGACTCGTTTATATGCAGCAGGGGTAACTATCTTTGCAAGTGATAGAGTTGAGGCGGCGATAATTTATAACAACACAGTGACCACCATCCTTTTTCCAAATTACTAAGAGTGGGGAAGACCATGGACTTTTGGAAGGCACAAGTAACCTGGCCTCCAACAGTTTCTGTTACTCTAAGGCCACTTGAGCTTCCTCCACTTTGTATTTTCAATATTGTTGTGATTTAAATGGAGGGTGATCCTCAGTTTCAAATGTGATGAATTACTTCAGACATTCTCCCATTCTACTTGGTCCCAAGGAAAAAATATTGCCATACTCCTCAAAGAGGTCTTTGACCTCCTGGAATTTTTTTAGGGTAAGATTATCCCCAATTCTACTGTCAACTAAAGCTATGGTGGGTGGGGGATCAAATCCTAAATCCTGTAACAGGCAAAACAATTTACATTGGCAATATTTTTATTGGGACATAGTTTTACATAAGCAATATGCATGATAAGGGACCTGGAGAGTTTTTAATTAAATTCCCTAATAGAATAGAGATAGATTTCTCGTAGGCAGGATCCAAAATATTCTGGGCAGGTCAACGCTTCTTTGATTAGAGGTTTGGGTGTCCACTAAGCTCAAAAATTTGTTCAGGAGGGGTAAGAATCTGAATCCCCGTATCTACAATAACTTGTGGGCCAAGGGTATTGTAATAGGATGAGGGGTATACAGAGGGATCTCCTCTTCAGCATCCATAGCCTCTGGGGTAACTTAGATTTTCCCATAAGACTTGGTACTCAATTTTCCAAATGGAGGAGGGGTTATTCAAGGAAGCATGTACATTTTATAGGGGCTCATTTATTTTGATGGGGAGCTCAAATATTAACAGAATCTGATACCCTAGTAAGGATAGGTATTTTTCCTTGTGGTTGATGATGCAGTTAAACTCCTGCATCAGTTGGACCACAATAAGCAACTCATAGTTATCATTTTCTAGCACAATGGCAGGGGAAGTAATTAGTAACTTCTTAAACGAAGGGTAAAGCATAATAGGCTCCTATCGCCTTAGTAGACTGACTAACTGCCATTCCATATTCAGCTGTGTAAATAGAGTCTTGATCCATTTTTATCTTTTTGATAAGCTGGGAGGAATTAATGTTAACTGGAGAACCAGTGTCAATTATCACCAGGACTTTAACCTTAAGGACTACTACTTCAACTCGAACCACTAACAATCCAAACTGGGATCTAATAGATAATAGGCTGTAATTAGGAAGTTTTCAGTGAAGCAAGCGGAA
This sequence comes from Massospora cicadina, assembly GCA_022478985.1. Lineage (NCBI taxonomy): Eukaryota > Fungi > Entomophthoromycota > Entomophthoromycetes > Entomophthorales > Entomophthoraceae > Massospora > Massospora cicadina. The sequence continues at coordinate 76,308 of JAKSZP010013500.1, forward strand.
GAATCTGCTGCGGCTAATCTCAGGGCTGTTCAATGCGTTTAAAAGTTTTATCTGCCAAGGCTTAGCTTTCTATAGAAGAGCTGACAACCAAAAATTGTTTGGGTAACTGACCAACATAGAAGAAAGAAAGCTTGATGTTTTTATTTCCTTAAATAGACATAGGGACTTCAACTTCTGATGGGGCAGCTAACACAAAACAACTGAAAGTACTAGGGATACAGCTAGAACTAGAACAAGGGTCTTGAGGCACTTTTTTTCCATCAGCATAGGGAGCCTCTTGCCCTATACTGACTATTTTTTTGCCAGCTTACGTTGAAGGATGTGGCAGTCAGCTACAGTGTGGTTGTATCTTCTGCAATGAGTGCAGTATAATTCAGGTGTAGGAGAATCAGGGGTGTAACTGACCAATACTTGGGACCAGGGCTTATTGGTGTTAAAATGAGGTGGGCAACGGGTTTATGTAGTTTGGCTGGAATTTCCATTATAGCCTCTTTGATATGGAGGAGGGACGTTAATTTAGACTTCAATGCTTTTTAAATAAACTAAGATATTAGGCATATCTTTAAACGCCAAAAACGCAGCAGTGATGGCATTGTCTAATGTAAGACGATTCCCTGCAACCAGAGTTTGTTCTTCAAGGTAAAAACGGTGGGCAAGTTCGCTGATAGTTTTCACCAATTAAGACTGATACCCATAAAGGTCTGTTTTTGGTTGGTTAAGGTTAAGTATCTCCCAAATCTCTTGAAACAAGGAAGTTATGACATCAGTCCAAGTATGGCAATGCTTAAGATGGGGGACCATAATGTCATAAGCCGCATGGCTAAGATGTTATTCAAGTGTTTAAGCCATTGATGGTCAGTCACTTCCTCCATTTAGCTTCCATAGCAATATAAGAAAGAAGAAAATACTTCCCTCTCCAGGGAAATATTTTTTAAATGAAGGTTTAAATGTACCACTTGGGGGGTTGGAGGACAAACGACATGTACTGATATGGGGACAGCGATTTCACCTAATGAAGAGGAGGTATCTCAGGAACACGCTTGTGGTTGAAGCGCATCAACTTGTCTCTGCAGATCGTTAAGACTTTCAACTATTACCTCTACTTGTTCATGGGCGGCACTTAAAGTCAATTTTTGTGGCAACGAGGTGGTTTAGTTGCATACTTAATTTTTTAAAGTAGTATTGGCAGCTTGGAGGTCAAGTTGATGTTGTTTGGTGGTGAGCACTCTTTGCTCCAATCCATGTACCAAAGCAGGTAGGGTTGCCAAGGTCCCAAGGCGTTTGTGATGAACAGGAATGAAACTTTGGGAGAGAGGGAACTCCATAATAAGTAATTTGGACTCCTTGGGTGACGCGTCCTAACTGGACATCAAGATTTTTTATTTGTGGATTAATGCCTGGAGGCGTTTGTTGGGATTCTGGGGTCAACACTGGGTCTTGAGGACCTCTGGGCCCAGGGGGTCCCCTTCCTTCATCTTGTCCATCATGACCAGGGGGTCCTCTTTCATTATCCTGTCCATCAAGATCAGGGGGTCATCGTTCACCTTCACGTCTATCATAACTGGGAGGTCCACGCTCACCAGACCCTCCGTGAAGCCTGGAGTTATAAAATTATTTTGTCCTTCCCTTAATTAGTAGATCATTTCCTCCAAGGTTTAGAGGCGTTCATTAATAGAGAGGTGATAAAGTTATCAAACTTGGAACGTACTTTGTGGGTGATCTAATCTTAATTATGAATAACAACCTCTAGTTGACTAAGAAGAATTGTAAGTTCTTTCTAACGAAACTCATGACTCCTTGATCCAAGCGGTTGAGTTATCTTATCTTTCATTAGTAACCTGCCGATTTTCCACAATAGCAGTTCAGTTATCATTGCTGAACTGGGAGTCATATTGATAGAGTTTGAGGAGCTGTGAGTGTATAGTATCTGATAGTTGAAAGTGGCCAAATAACTTTTGATGATAAACCCCACTACTTGAAGTAAATGGCATAAAGTGGGATGGAAAAAGTGACGAAGATAGCGTTCTGAACATACTGCTCCAACTTGTTCTATATCTAGCAAAAAATTTTGAGCTAAGATCATCATAGGGGCTGGCATAGCAAGAGCTCTTCTTCTATTGGCTCAGCCCCCAGGGACAAAGTCCCCAGATAAGAGGAGCTGGGGAGCTTCAGCGAAATCAGATAGTTATAAGCTATATTGTCCATGGATGGAGCATGGAGGGTCACTTCTGTAGGAGGGGGAAAGAGAATATCGCGGTTGGTCACAATATTGCCAACATTCATATTAATTGCCCAGTCGCTGAGATAGGCAGCTTCACAATATGAGGAGTTTTCCAAAACAGAATTATTATCCATATTTGCTTTTATCGTTTATTTTTATAATTTTCACTGTGAACTTGGAGTGCAACCTGGCAGGGAGCACTAGTTTTGTCAGGATCACGGGTTGATACCACAGATACTTTGTTGTTTGTAATCCAGTTGAACCAAAGCCTGAGGGTGTTTGACTTACCTTGGTTTCTTTCTTGGGCAAGAAGTATTGTTGATCCATAAATCAAGTCTGGTGAGGCAATTTCCAAGTAAATACAATTTTTACTTAAAATTGCAAAAAGGAGAAAAAGCATAAAGTTTATTAGCTCAATACCAACTGTATAAGGGCATTTGGGGAGTTGTCTCAGAGAAAATCTAAACAGTCCAAGCTTAGATCTAAAAATAAATGAATCAGGGATTCAGTGGCAGCCCATTTGTCTTGGTTTAATTACTTGTAATCATCTCATGTCTTGGTTTTGAACCCTGAGGTTGGGTAGTTCCAAGGGAGCATGATTTGACTATGTCATATGGGGTTGATCTATGACTTTGATAATTGTCAACTTTCATCAGGGATTATCCCCAACAGAAGTTTTGAAATTTTGGTCTAATTGGGATCAAAATCCATCATCTGACACATCAGAATCTGCTGTTCAGGTAGGAATCCAGAAAAGCTTCATGTTCCCACTTGCCTTACAAATATCAAATTCTTTGAACTCAATAAAGTGTTAGATTTACCCCATCTTTTGTCTTCATTTCCCTCTATGCTAGTTTTTCAGATTTGAGCTCATTTTGAACCTCAGCTACAGTCATAAGAACTGATATGCTGACACTTGCCTCTCAGCCATGTATATATATGAAGTTTAAAAAAATGACTTAAGTTACTATTGGTAACCTTAACTGACGTCTTTAATATTTAATTAAAAAAGAAGATGAAGTTTTTAATTTCTTCCAGTTTAACTTGAAACACTAAAACCTCAATTACTTTAGAATGCCAGTCAGGTTTTTGCTTTATCTCTAAAAGTATTTACTAAAAAATATCTTACCCCACGATAGCATAAACTTGTTGTTGGTAGATTATAATCATTTCCTTGGATATTTTCTGGAGTCTTTGTTCTTACAGGTCAAATTCTATTATAGAAATTATCTTGAATTAAAGTCTCAGCAGATATGATTTTTGATTATGCTATTGACTATATATTCCTTAGTGCTATTTAGTTTTAAATAATTTTGTTAATATGAATAAGGAATTAGAGGAGCATATCATAAGGAAACTACCACTTTGAGAAAAATCTGGTTTTAATCTTATCTTGTGAAAAGTTATTAAAAAAGACTATCAACTGCAAAGCCTTATGTCACTATTAGTATCCAATAAAATGTTGTGCTTCTCTTTAAAGTTTGTAATAAAGCCTAGATGTGATAAGTTAGGGTTTTCTTTTGAGTTTCCCAAGGTTAATGTCACTAAACAGTGCTTTGTTTGTAGGTTTAATCAGACCTGTGCCATTGAAATTTGACGTCTAAGTGTCAGTTTTAACAATTATTATTTCAGTTAGCAGGTTGACGCTATCTGAGTGATACTATATATGAATTGTATTTTCTAAATTGTTTGGTGTTTAAATAGCTAATTTAATAGGATTAATTACTCTTACCTCTACTGACATTCATCTAAAACTATAAAAAAGCTAAGAAGATAGTTAAAATTTTCTGATAATAAGTTTTTTTAGAGAGTAGTTACATAGCAAAACATATGTGGTACTATATAGACTATATAAGTATCACCTTAAACTGATGTCATAAAAAATTATATACTCTAATTATCCATAAGATTTTATTCTTGAAGCAAATTTAGCAAGTTAAGAATTTAAGAAGTAAGCTTATATATTAGCCTTGGCTATAAGATAAAATTTTTTAGAGATATATATTCACTTTAGGTAAGGTTATAGTAAAATTTTTGAGTTATAAGAGTTTTTATAGATCTTAAGCGTTTAATCACTCACCTGAGATACATATGGTCAATCATAAGTAATATTTTTTGAAAAGGAGTATAGGTATGAATACAATAATAATAATCTAAAAATTTTATATTATACTAAGTATAATTTTATTTTGGGCCTAGAAAAAAAGGTTTTAAGCATAATGCCCCAAATATGAGGATCATAACTTCAGTAATATGTATAGTTACTTTAGTTAAGGGTTAAATAGTTTTTTGATATTAAAGCCATGACTAAAAAGATGTAATTATTAACCTAAATACATTTTTTTATTAGTGACATGTTGTTGGGATTTTTTCTCATATTCCTAGACGGCTATATTAATAGAGATTTCTAGGGGATTTTCCCTAATGCGAAGTAAATTGGATATCAGTTGACCCTGACTTTGGGGTAATAATGTTCAGGTAATTTTAGGTTATTTGCATGTGTTGGATCTGTCAGGGATTGATCAAGATGAATGCTTAAGATCTCATTGGGCAGAGTTACCAACAAAATAGGGGCATATGATAGTTGATTAACTATCAAATGTACCAAATGGATTGATCAGGTTTCATCACTGACTGATTGGGAATTTATAGATTAAGTTATATGGTATTGATGTCGCCTGCAACTAGTGAATCAATCATTTGGTTGCAACCTGCCTTAATGGGTAACAAGTCCCATTACCTAAGCAGGTCGCTTGCCAAATATGGTTGGTTCGCTTAAAACAATAAGAAAACGTTAGGGACACGTTTTATGACTCTTTCCATTTTAGGTCTCAAGGATGTCCAATGACAGAATCCTAGCCAGGATGGGGAAGACCATCGCTGCTGAGATAAGGATGGGTAATTCAATGGCAACGGTTGCCAATTCATTAAAGAGGTGCCAACTGAGCGTTAGGCGCTGAATTCCTCACTATAAATTTTTTAAATAATTCACTAATAAAAAAAGAAGTATTTACCAGATCAATTACCAGAGTAGTATCTTAGTATAAAAATCAGAATACATTTTGAGTTCTATTCTTTCTCAAAAAAATTATTGCTGTGTGCTTTAATTAGGAGACTCTTTAGGATAAAGAGTAAGGATCTGAGCGGGGATCCAGAGAAGAGCTGAATCAAATTGGGGATTGCTGCAGACTGTGTGTCATAGAGAGAAACCATAAACAGGGATCTGAGCATGGATTGAATTAGGCGGTACCAGGGAATGAATCCCTATTCAGGACATCATAAGTATTTTGAGAGGAAATACTGGCCGAGCATTGGACCAATTTTATAGTACTTCAATTCAACTACAGATAATAGTCTCCATACTATTATCAACAATCATATTTCACTATCATACAACGTGAAGAATTGGACAACAACCAAACCTGTGCAGTTAATACAACTATATGGCTATTAACCAAGAATAATCAGAAAACCTATAAATTTTAACAATTGATGCTCACTACAGGGGTGTAATTGAGTAGAAGTTACTAGAACATGATGACATGAAGATTTTTCTAATTATGTCAATAAGTTACTAAGGAAAGTAACATTGATGAAGACAGAACGTGAATTGGATCACGTTCAATTGTGTTCACCAAGCTCAGAAGTGGAGCTCCTAGTGAAGCAAATTGAGGATACTCAAGCTTTGGGGAAGGACTTGCATCCTAGATATGGAACTATCTAGTGCTGCAAGAAAACCTGTTCCACCCAACATCTACCTGAGATAAAGATCATCAGCAGGGCCAACTTGGGTTGAAATTGGGTCCACTTGAAATAGTCCCAAGGAGTGAGGTGTTATATGAGACACTAGATGAGACACTAAATGAAGCTAATGAGGCTAGAGTAATAAGTTTGATTAAGGGATCGTTTCCAGATCAACCAGTGGATTTACTTACAACGTTTTGGATGGCCTAAAATGCCAAAAATCGTTTTAAACATAATTACGATCTGAATAATCAAATGGAACTGTTGACTAATGAAAAATTCACGATTTTGAGAGATATAAAGGCTCAAGCATCAGTTGCTGAAATAAGGGATGAAATTAGGACCTGTTGGACGAATGAAAAGTTGGGATTGAGGGCCTAATAAATGAAAACCTATGAGTATTGCCAAAGTTGGCAAGTGTAGCCTATGCATGAAGAAACAGCGCTGCTGGTCATATAGTGAAGAAAATCAATACTAAAAATTGGAAGTATTTGACCTTAGATAAAATAGTTGAAATGTTCCCAGAGGACCTCTGAACCATTAAATGGTTATGTTCTGAGATTTTGGTCAAGCCCTAAAAGAGGATTACAGAACCAAATATATGGTTAAATTGTAAGAAGATAAGATTTTGAACCATGAAAACTAGTAGGTCAGAGCATAACTAGGAACCAGTTTGGATGAAGGGGAAAAGAAGAACCTCTGAACCTAATTGTAGGTTAAAAGTCCCATCGCAAAAGAAAAATACAAAAAATATATAAAATATTAAAAATCAATTGTATTGGTCCATGATTTCTGGGCCTAGGAAGTGACAAGAGATGTTGACAGAAATCCTAGAAAATCAGGGAATTCTACTGAGGATCAAGAATGTGAAAACCATACCAATGGGATCACAAATAATAGTCAACACAGGGCTGAAATTAGAGATACCAGAGCTGCTGTATGGGGAGGTTGGAAGCTCCTGGAAGAAGTCCAAAGTAGAGCCTTGGGTGGCTCCTGGAATAATAATGCTGTGCCATGGAGAAATTTTTAGTTCTCCTGACGAATTTAAGTGAAAAACTGATGAAGATTGAGAAGAATCAGATCCTCATGTTTGTTCACTTAATCATGACGGCCAAACTGAGGAAATTCCATGATTTTGGTACCCTTGATGAAATGGGATTACTGGCTGGGGTAACCGAGATTATCAATCTATTAGTTGATTGAGAGCAACTTGCTTATCTGATGGAAGGACAGTAAGAGGGGATGCTCAAATTTTTGAAAAGTATTGGGAAGTATTTGCCCAGGACAACCACAATTTGGGATGCATGAGAGATGTGACCCATAAGGTCAATACCAGGAAAAATTTACTGATCAGGATGAGACTGATTCTACAGTTGAAGGTGGCTGAAGCAGTAGTAGAGGAAGAAATCAGCAAACTAGTGAAGCATGAGCTTTTAGTTCCATTGTTGAGTCCCTAGGCGAGTCCAATTCTTATTGTGAAGAAGAAGGATGGCTCTAATTGGGTGGTGATTGATTATTGGAAGTTGAACAAAATTACAAAGAAGGATTCATACCCACTACTTAGAATTAACATTGCACTAGATTGATTGGGAGAAGCAAAGTATTTCTCCACAATGGATCTAATATCAGGATATAGGAAATTTAATTTGCCAATGTAAGACCAAGAGAAATGCGTAATTATCACTGCGTAGGGGCTATATCAACCAACGAGGATGCCCCAGGGTCTGTGCAATGCGCCTGCGACGTTCCAGAGGGTCATGGACGCCATACTAAATGACTTGAAGTTGTCATGCATCCTGGTGTACTTGGATGATATTTGTGTTCATTAGGACATTTACAGACCATTTGCACCATTTGGAGGAAGTGTTCAAGAGACTATCTGAAGCCAACCTGAAGATTAAGCTGAGAAAGTGTCACTTCTTCAAGAAAGAGTTGATATATCTGTGATTCATGATCAACTCTAGTGGACTGCAGCCACAAGCTCAGAACATTGAAGCCATAGAGCAAATGGCTGTACTAAAGAGTGTCCAAGATATCCAGGTGTTCCAGAAATGGTCAGATACTATCAAAGATTCATTCAAGATTTTGCAAATCTTGCTGTGCCCCTCTTCCATCTGTTGAAGGATCCAAAAAACGGATTTGTTTGGAATTAAGAAGCACAGAAATCATTCGATGAGTTACGCCAGTACTTGATAGATTATCCAATTTTGAAATATCCAAATTTTGATCGAGAATTTATTATACAAACTGATGCTTCATTGATGGAGATTAGCGCCATATTGAGCCAAGTAATTGAACTTGGGGATGAACATCTGGTAGCGTATGTGAGCCAGACAATTTCAGCTGATGAGTGGACTACACTGTAACTGAGCGTGAATGCCTTGTGATCATTAACACCTGTAAACAGTTTCATGTGTACATCCATGATACGCACTTCAAGGTGGTGACAGACCACTCCTCAAAGCATTGTCCTCACAATTTATAAGAACCAGAAGGACGACTGGCCCAATAGGCACTGAAGTTACAGGCTTACAATTATGAGATTGTCCACTGAGAAGGGGCTTCTCATCATAACGTGAATGGCTTATTACAGTTAACAATGGTCCAGATGGTATACCAGCAGGCAGATGAGCTATTCCAGAGAATGGCAACGGAGAAATCAGGAATGAGCCCTAAGAAATTTAAGGTGCGCTTCAAAAAGTGATGGAAAACACTGAGACCATGGACGGAAAAGTTTTCAAGATGATCAATGGAAATCAATTACTATTCCACAAAGCCATTAGAAAGAGCAGCTATTTTTCAAGCTTCTCATAAGGTTGTTAGGCATGGAGTCCTGATAAAAAAAACTGACCATATTTGACAGTACTACTGGGAGTCAATCAATTATGATGTCGCGGTTTATCTGGCTTGCTGTGTGGAGTGCCAGTTACACAAGCCACATAAAAATATGAATGGATACTGACGGGTCCGCCCTGGATTTGCCTAGAATATGGTGTCCATCAACGTGATGGGACTTCTGACAATGAGCACAGGGGGAGTCAAGTACATAATAGTTGCAATCAATCATATGATGTGATGGGTCAAGATGAAGGCCCTGGTAAAAGTAGATGCTACAGGTACTGCAAAGTTCATCCTGGATCAAGTAGTATACCAACACAGATGCCCGCAGGTCCTGCTGAGCAACAATGGGACAAATTTCATGTCACATGTGATCCTACAATTAAAATTAAATAATGGGGATCTGAGGAGTTGTGTCTGTACCCTACCAGACAGAGATGAACAGACTAGTGGAATGAGTTAATGTGATGCTGGCCGCAACGCTGAGGAAGTCAGTCATAGGAAGAACTTCCACATGGCGAATGTACCTGAGTTTGGTGACGTTCACCTACAATATTAGTCATCAAATGATGACAGAAAAATGCCGTTCAAGTTACTATATGGGAGGAAGGCCACGTTTCTACTGATTTTATATTTGGTGGTGTATCATCATTGGGGATGAGTGCTGAGCAGTACCTGAACTAATTGATGAATATCCTGATTGAAATGTAATTGCAAGCATTTGATATGACTTTAAAGAAAAGGATTTGAGTAAAAACAATGGACAATAAAAACTGACTGGCCTTATCAGAATACTGAATAGTCGAAAGAGCTGCATATTGTGATATTAATGGTTTTGGGAGAATAAACATTGGATGTATTGTGGTCAGGTCCGTTCAAGATTATCACCAAGATGGTGATGGATGCCTACTCCATCAAGAACCTCTTGGATGGAAGGATAATAAATCAAGTCCATGCTAAGTTTTTAAAGCAATTAATTGATTATTAAAATAATAAAAAAGAGTTCTTAAAGGACCGCTGAACCATTAAGTTGGCTATTTCCTAATGATTTGGTTAAGTCTAAAAAGGGCTGCTGAATCAAACTAGATGCTTAAGTCTTAAAAAGTAAGACCTCTGAACCATAGAAAACTGGTAGGTCTAAGTATACCCAGGATCCAGTTTGGGGAAAAAATAAAAAAGATGGACCGCTGAACTGAATAAAAATCAATTCCATGGAAAAAGAGGAATAAGAATAAAAGATTGAAAAACATATTGGAAAAAAGGTTAATAAAAAACCACATAGAAATAATGAATATACATTTATAATCTTTATATTTTATCAGTTATCCTTGATTCAGGGATGATTCCGCCTATGTCGCCTCTTGGGGGGAGGGAGGACGGATTGTATCAGGATTAAATTACCTGTCAAAACTATGTGAGAATGGGTGCTAGCGAGGGCTAGACCTACATGAAACCATGCTTATTGAATTAAAACAGATCCCTGTGAGAAAGCGACTAGGAGAAGAGAAATTGAAAAGTCAGAATATGCCAAACATGATACCCCAGAGTGGGGATGGAAGCAATAGTATAATAAGAGGCAGTTGTCAAATAACCCTGAGTGATCCCAATGTGGCACCAGATCTGGAAGATTAGTCTTGAGAACTTGGCAACGGGCTTTGTCAAGAACACCAGACATATGGACCAGCATTGAGAAAGGGATACTAGGCGGAGGTTGCCAAATCATGCCCCCTATTAAAGCCATCAGTGGAAGATACCAATGGGACGTGCCAGAAATGAGATAGTCGTGCAAGGAGTGAACGGCATCCTGCAAGTAATGACTACAAGTTTCTCAGAAGCTGAAGAAGAAGGAGAGATGGAAGCCATGAGAGGATGGAAGCTTCATGGCCCAACTTTTTAGAACTTGGCTGGCAAAGCAAAGATCATAGGCTGTAACATCTCAATCTAGGATGTTTTCAAGATCAGAAGAGTTCAGAGCTATGGACAAAGCCTTGGTGACTTAAGCCCTTAATTCTGCATAGAGTAGTTTGAAATGTACGCTGTTGCCAATGGCTAGTTTGGTGGCCAAGGCAGATGGATTATAATATTGACCATGTCAGAGAAGAACTCCAGAAGCAAGTCTAATCTGGCGAGGAATGAACGATTGAGAGCAAAGGGAATTGCTTCAGGAGGTTCAATGATTTTAGGAGTATCTGTGAAGGGAGCAAAATCCAGGAGAGTTTCAAAATCTAACTCAGGAATTGATGACCGAGAAAGGATTGGTCATGAGTTATTTAAGATAAGTTCTAAACTGGTTTCATCAGGGTTAGTCACCATTTCCAGTAATTCCATGGATGGACTGGCTACAGGTACTTGACTAGGAGTATGAGTCCTGGAAGGACCATAGAAGGGGTTTCAGTGCACAAATCAACTCATTAGCTGGAAGAGCCAAAGGTCTTTATCAGACAAGCTATTGAGCAGCTGTTGGTACCAAAAATCAGAATTTGACATATGAGCTGGATGAGAGGGGGATGTCAGACTTAAAAGTTGAAATTATGCGAATAAAATAAATTAAGTTATAATTTTGGAGAATTAATCTCAAAGTTAATGAGATAAGCTTTCCAGAGAATAATTAAGAATAATATGAGCCAGAAGGTTACTATGAGAAAATAACAAGGTCAAACATAAATGAGCTTCTTAATTGCACCACAAAATGAACATTAATGGCAAGAATCTCCTGTCAAGGATGAGGAGAAAATCAGGAAAGCAAGGATGCCAGACCAAGAATCCTGAATATGACAGCAGGTCATTGCCCTGATGGGGAAATTGGATCTTGGGATTAATATCATCATGAGTAAATTGATCAGCCAGGCACAACAGAAGGTTGGGGTTTCGCTCTTAGAAGGCGGTAGCAAGGAGGAAGAGGAAGAGAGCCGCATACCAAAGGTTGTCCTGAGCAGCGTTGAGTCCTGATTGATCATACTCCACTTTAACAAGTAAAGTATTCGACCAAGTGTCCAAAGCAGTGTTCTCCTGCCCTGATCCTTTTCTTGCTGGAAATCTAGGCAAGAGGGGGGATGTGTTGGGATTTTTGCCCATATCCCAGCCGGCTATATTACCAGATATTTCTAGGGGATAATTCCCTAATGTGAAGTGAATCGGATATCAGTTGACCCTGACTTTGAGGTAGTAATGTTCAGGTAATTTTAGGTTATTCGCCTGGGCTGGATCTGTCAGGGATTGATTAGGAGAATGCTTAAGATCTCATTGGACAGAGGTACAAACAAAATAGGGGCATCTGATAATTGATAATTATCAGGTGTACCAATTGGGATTGGTCAGGTTTTATCACTGACTGATTGGGAATTTATAGATTAAGTTATATGGTACGATGCCGCCTGCAACTAGTGAATCAATCATTTGGTTGCAACCTGCCTTAATGGGTAACAAGTCCCATTACCTAAGCAGGTCGCTTGCCAAATATGGTTGGTTCGCTTGGATCAATAATAAAACGTTAGGGACACGTTTTATGACTCTTTCCATTTTAGGTCTCAAGGATGTCCAATGACAGAATCCTAGCCAGGATGGGGAAGACCATCGCTGCTGAGATAAGGATGGGTAATTCAATGGCAACGGCTGCCAATTCATTAAAGAGGTGCCAACTGAGCGGTGAGCGCTGGATTCCTCACTATAAATTCCCTAAAGAATTTACTGATAAAAAAGAAGTAATTACCAGATCAATTAACAGAGTTTTATCTTAGTATACTTTATCAAAATCCTTTTCTAGTTCTATCCTTTCTCAAGGAAATTATTGCTGTGTGCTTTAATTGGGAGACTCTTTAGTATAAAGAGTAAGGATCTGAGCGGGGATCCAGAGAAGAGCTGAATCAAATTGGGGATTGCTGCAGACTGTGTGTCATAGAGAGAAACCATAATCAGGAATTTGATCTCTTTGATTTAGGTGGTGCCAGGGAACAAATCCCTATTCAGGACATCATAAGTATTTCAAGAGGAAATACTGGCCAAGCGTTGGATCACATTGTTTTACTTAAATTCAACTACAAATAATAGTCTCCATAATATTATCAACAATCATATTTCACTATCTTACAACGCAAAGAATTGCACAACTGAACCTGTGCAGTTAATATATTTATAGGGGTTATTAACCAAGAATAATAAGAAAACCTGTAAATTTTAACGCAGGTTATAAAGGATTTAGGCGTGAGAGCATTAATCAAAGTATAGTACTTTAGATTATACCTAAAAAAAATTTTTTTGGTAAGGGGATTTGGGTATCAAAGCCTTGATGTAAGAACCATAAAAGTTAGAGTTGTGCTAAGTATTTTAAATAGAGGTTCTAGAGAAGTATACTTTGGAGCCATAACTGTTAATGGTATAGTAGATAATAAAACTACGTTTGATATGTAGCTACAGGCTAAAAAGGGTATAAAATTAAATACTCTCATAAAATTTCAAATCAAGATTATAAATAGAGAATCCTCTAGTTAAGTTTAAAAAATGGGTTTTTGAGCATCAAAGCCTCAATTGTAAGAATTATTTTTTTAACTTAACTTTAATTTCCTTTTATAAGGGTTAGAAGAGTGAGATATATAACAGGAGGGTATTAATGATACAAATATAATTATTTAGAAATAACACCAATGAAACTCTCTTGATGGGAACATATAGTAAAGATAAATAAAACTACCCAATTGAATAATAAAGTGACAGGATATGAAATGTCATGGAAGCAGAAGATAGAGAGAGGACAGAGAAATTAGTATATATGAGTCAGGTTAATGGTTGTCCCATAAAACCAAGGGCACAGTATTTTAAAGATACTTAAAAGGGAAAAACAAAGGTTTTATGTGAGAAAAACAACAAATAAAAACTTTAAATGCCCTCACAATGAGCCAAAAAATTGTAAAGGTGCAATCACAGGTCTTGCAGGGGCAACCACTAAGGGCAGGAGAGGCAGAAATGGTAACAACACCTCATGAATTTGAAGTTGCATGCCATTGGTTGTATCATAAGATGGATAGTTTTGATAACAAATTGGATGTTTAAAGATTGGGTTGAAGGGATGGATGAATAGGTATTGCCCCATGTGTTAATGAGTCAGCGGACTGAAAAGCCCATTTAAGGTTTGTAGGTAGCACATGAATAAAATATCATTACACGCTTGTTGTTTCTCAGAAAAACAAAGGTGATCAAACTGTGGCGGATTCTGAAAACAACAGCAGGTAAAGCAGCAATGGTATTATAAGGATTTTAAAAATAAGATAGATAATTGTTAGACAGCAGAAGACCCTCAGGAGGGTTGCCACACTTTTAGATATCTTTTAAAAAAATTTGGGTATATATGATTCCAGGCCAAGAAATTCCAAACAAATGATAATGTGTGAAAATGTTTAAGCTCCTAGATTATCATCAGGGCTTGGTTAAAATTGGAATTAATGTCATTTAATCTTCTGGATTGGATGATGATGCAACCAGGCGCTGTCTACATGGTTAAGGTGATTCAACAGTGATTTGGATCAAATTTGGTTTAAGCCCTACTTTGGAAGAATGACCATGAGTCAATTGGCTTGCTGAACTAGATACTACCCTAACTTAATTACCTCCCTAAAATCCCCTATATCTTCTTCAGAAAAAGAAGAAACAAAAAGGATGGGCAGGAGGGTAGGGTCCCTAAATAAGAAGACAGTAACCTAATGCTCATCCACCTCTTGAGTAAAACATCTTTTAGGGATAAGGGTCTGACTGAAGGTTGTACTTTTTTGGGCCTAAAGGGTAATTGGCAAGATACAGATTTAGAGGCTGATACTCAGGGCTTACAAGAAGTAGGTATGAGATAAGAGACTAGATTTTAGAATTACAATTTAAATAATAGCTAAAGATCAATTTTGAAGGACTTTGTTTATAAGAGTCTTAATGTAAGACTCATAAATTTTATACATGATCAGTATTTACTTTATATAATATTAAGAAAAAAAGTTATAGAATTGGAACCAAAAAACAAGAATATAGCTAATAAATAATACTTGCACTCAATCAAATTGTAGGTTAGGAGATATGTGTATCTGAGCAGTTATTGTAAAAATATAGTTTGTAGACTATAATGAAAATTAATTTTGGTAAGGGCTATTAATCAAAGCCTGATGTAAGAACCTTAGATTTTATTTATAATAATAAATTACCTATTACGAATTATTAGAGAGTCATAAATATTAAAGCCAAAACTATTGGGAAATATAATTTACAAAAAAATATAAAGTTAATGTTATAAAAGGAGCGTTCCAAAAGGAAACTGACCTGAGAATGCAGATCCTCAGCAGCCACAATAATAGGCACAGACTTTTCAGCAGCTCCCTACAAAGGAAGTTATGTCATGGGAAATGAAGATGAGATTCTGGTTTATGACAGGTGAGGGTGGAAGCAAGGCGTTACTAATGTTGTTGAGACTACCAATCTTAGAAAACTGGGCAAGGTTCTACCATAATAGAATAAAAACTAAAACTGAAAACTTTTTATAAAGTTTTTATTAAAATAAACTTAGGGCAAAAATAACCCAACATCTTATACTAGCAGGGTGCTGGGTATTAGGGTTAGATAGGTGGAAGTGAGCTTAGAAGAGTTATGATCTTCCAAATTGGAACAATCATTTTATTTAACTGAGGCAAGCCAACAAGGGGACAGACATTACCAAAAGAAAGAAATGACATGAAACCTGAACAGGGTCAACTCTGTCAAAGAAAGTTTTTCCACCTCTGGATTGGGACTCAAATTTTTCTGGTTACATCATGGGTAAGGTTTTCGTGTTATTAGACCTACTAACCGCCAATAGCTTCCTTTGGCTGGCACCCCAATTGATGTGCAAAGGGCGGGAATTGAACCTGCAACCTTAAGGTTGGTAGCCGTACTCCCTTCCTGACTCGCCTTCCACCCCCCAAATTGGAACAATCATAATACATAAAAAAGATTAAGTTAGACTACAAGCGTCACGTTTTGGCATTATATGAAGCTTTAGAATTTGATCCATTACATCTTTTTAGAAAAGGTTTAATTCATGTTTTAAAAATAGATGTCTCTTCATGCCATCTGAACTTGTTGACCTGTTTGAACTACACTGACTACCTTTCATATCCAATTTAGGTTTATTTTGAATATTGTAATTTATTTTTACCTGGGGTTACCCTAAGCATGAATTTTTTTACAACTAAATGTGCGCCTTTTTGCCCCCTAAGTTGAAGAATTTTTGGTACTATCAGAACACATATCACATATAAACCTAAATTTAAGATAGAATTGTTATATTCTCTGCATAATTTTTTCTATAGGTTTAGAAAAAAGGTAGATTTGAGATTAAAGTTTGGACTTAGGGAAGGATGGGATAGACAGAAAGGGAACTTTCACTACTCAATTTGCATCCAGGGTATGCCATAGATCAGCTGACTGGGCAAGTGGTAAAGCCTTTGGGTTGGTTCCAATCTTTGTTATAAAGGGGTGCAAGGCCCTATCCAGCTTTATAGACGGCTTCTGGGACCATACAGTTAATAAAACATGACAGGTAGGTGTCATGGTTAGATAACTTAATAGTAGGGACAGATTGTACTAATAAGGCAGAGCGTGAATAGGTTAAGTGGATCAAGCTAATGAACCTGCCTGACTTGAAGCACACCCTGGATCAACGTTGGGTAAGGGAAAAATATGAGCAAGTTGGTTCTAAGGGTGCACGTGATGGAC